>JAYMTK010005706.1:0-10012 GCA_036897405.1 Pelargonium myrrhifolium
CCGTTAACTTTGACGGAAAAACAGATCACACAATAATATGGGTATTCCATTGTCCAGTTTTGAAAGAGGGGGTGATCATCTGTTTTAAGTGTATAACAGAAGGAGTGTCTTTGTCATTTGCCCTACTCTTAAATGTAACTTGTAAACCAATACATACAAGATTTATTTTTTGGTTGGGTGAGTTTGAACTTGGAAGACAGGGGACATTTCATGGTGTTATTATTATTATTTTTTTTTGAATATCATTTCATGGTGTTATTATTATGGGTGAAATGAAATATAGAGACATGTCAGTAAGAGAAAAAGTAGATGGTTTGTTTTCTTATGTTGGTATCAATTAACAAATAGATTGATTTGGCATTTCTTCTTGACCTTATTAAATTAGTGGTTAAAAATAAGAAAGAGAGAGAGAGAGGAGTTACAGGTAGGGAATGTGTTTAAAGAGGAAGGACAAAACAAACAAAAGTCTCGAGCTTTGTTTTGTTTTGTTTTGTACGGCCATTAAAATTACCATCCAATCCATAGTCTTCTTCTCCCACCATCATATGTCGGATCATGTGTAACTCTTAAATCTATGTCTTTGAGGTCAACTTCTCTTTCACTTTCTCTCACCTTTGTTTCTCATGAAAAAAAAAAAAATTATCTTTAGTTTACACAAATTTCCAAACTTCACAAATGCAGATGAACCTCATCCCCTTTGAGGAAAAAAAAAAACAAAAACAACCAAAATTATTATCAAACGCGTGAGTCAACTGACAGAAGTTATTTTAGTTTAGTATGAGATTTCGAATTTGAGTTTTAGGGTATGCAACTATTTTAAATCTTGGTAGCAAGACCTTTTGCTGCTCTTGTGGCCCTTCTCGGCTCGAATGATGTTTAGTCCAAGTGTGATATGACTTAAAATTGTTTATTTGAGAGCTTATGCCCCTTGTTGTCCTTTCCGACTCAAATGAAAATTAGTCTAAGTGTGATATAACTTAAAGATATTAATTTGAGAGCTTTTACCGCCCTTGTACTTGAATGATGATTAGTCTAAGTGTGATATGACTTAAAATTGTTGATATGATCACAGATCCTCTATAAATACGTCATGCTATAAAAAAAAATAATAAGTTAAATCTAGAACTACTCTAAATTTCAAATAAAACATTTGTTATTATCTCTTTAACCAGAATTGTCCAATAAAATCCTTATAATCAAATTTACTAAAGGGAACAAGACAATTGTGATGAACAAGCCCAATATTGGGAGAGTTCCCAAAAAGACTAAACATAAAGTTAATTTTTTTTCCTCAGAAAAGAAAAGGAAAGGGAAAACCCAGGAATCCAGTAAAAGTAGTAAAACCAGGTAAAGTATATAAAAGTGTTTCTCTCAACCTCCAAACTTAATTTTCTATTCAATAACCAACAACACGTAGATTATTATATTTGTGTGAGAGTGCATAAAATCAGGTTTTGTTTTGACATATTGGGCTGCCTTCAAAATTTTAAATTTGGAGCTACTTTTGGTGAGGTCAGTGCTGCTGCTCAAGGCACTTAAAATTAAAAATTGTGTGCATGCTCTAATCTCATCTCAGATTCTCATTCTTTTTAACTCCCAAGTTAATCACATATTATCAACTTCTACCAGAATGTGATGTCACAGTAAGGACCCATCTCATTCAAGAGATAATACAAATCTTTCTAAAAAATCAACCTTACAAAACACTGATGATTTCATTTTCTTCTTTGAAAAAGAAGGATCAAAAGAAGAAACTAGAGTCCTACACACAAATGTATACAAAGAAAGGCAATGAGAAATAAGCCACTAGAATGAAATCCCAAGAACAAAAAAATAGGGACAAGGGTCACTCTTCTGGGCCACTCACTAACCCCAAATGTTTCTGAATTTTATATTTGGAAGCATTGAAGGACACCCAAATATTCTGATAGTAAAGTTTCAAACTTTCCATAGCTTGCACATCACTTGCTCTTTTAAATACTCCACACTTCCTCCATTGTCTCCTAACATAGCTCAGCTAGCTTCCCATAACCAATTTCAATACTTGGTTAGTGAGTTAAAACCACAAATATGTCTGTGAACCTCATCTCATATGATCATGCAGAAGATGATTACATTGACATGGAAGTGAGCTCCTTCTCTACCTTTCTATGCAACTCCATTACCTCTCCTGCGCACCCTCGAGAGTTCGAGTTCCAAATGTCTTCAGGCCCTCTTGTGAGAGAGCCAACAACTTCACCAGCTGATGAGCTTTTCTACAAAGGAAAGCTCCTCCCTCTCCACCTCCCTCCGCGCCTTCAAATGGTCGAAAAACTCCTCCAAAACCCTGATTCTGCCTTTGATGTCAGAAAGAGTAGCTATGAGGAGTTTTATGGCACCCCATTGACAGCCACTGCTGCCCCAACACCCACCACTAGTACCCCATTTGAGTCCTGCAATGTCTCGCCTTCAGGGTCGTGTCAGGTTAGTTGTGAGCTGAACCCGGAGGAGTACTTCTTGCAGTACTCCGCTGAATTGAGTGGCTTTATCGGTGCAAACCCGAAAAAGTCATGGACCAGAAAGCTTAAGCTGATCAAGCAGTCCTCGCTTAGTTCGAAGCTCAAGGCTTCTCGTGCCTACCTCAAGTCTTTCTTCGGAAAGTCTGGTTGCTCGGATGAAACCTGTGCAGCAGATGCAAAAGAGTCTTTTAACAAGCATGTCACAGCTGCAAAGAAAAACACATTTGGACAAGTTCAAAACACATTCCAGAGGAGCTTTGACAAAGAAAAGATCACACAAGATGGTGGGAGGCACAGAAGATCATTCTCTGTGTCTATCAAACGGCATTCAACAAACAAGTCCTCGCCAGCTTCTTCTTCATCATCCGGTTCTTCTTCATCTTCGTGTTCGAACAACTTGAACGGTGTCCATGAGCCGAAGTATCTCAAGAGAAGCAGCAGTACTAAAACAGAAATGGAGAATCCAATTCAGGGAGCAATTGCACATTGCAAGCAGTCTCAGCAGATGTTTCATTCAAGAAAAACTTTGAGTGAGGTCGGGTTTTATTCATTGTCAGCTGCTAGGATCTCAGTTTGCGAAGATCAAGAAAGACCAGAACTCAGCAGGGGATGAAATTTGAAGATCGAGAAAGGAGAAAAACAAGGACAGGGTACAAAATTCATTGGTTCATGATGTACTCTCTTTTTTTTCTTTCTTTTTGTTTCTGATAATGGTTATGCTTTGGTTAAGTAAGATTCAAATCTTTGTATGGCCATCCTGCACTTTACACACTATACCATCCAAAGGAAGTTTGTGAAAATGGCAGTAAAAGTTTCTCAAAATCATGCACTCAATGGTTTGTGGTCACTATCCAAAAGATACTTGAGAATTTTCTTAAGATATAATCAATCTAATGAACTATTTCAGTTTCATGAGTTTTATTACTTTTTATAAGTTTTCAAATAGCTTAGATATTACGGGCATTTGATTCTCAGCTTTATGGTGAGTGTGCTTCAAAAAAGTGCAACCAATATGACCAAGAAACAATTTCTAATGAAGCAACCATTTGGGGAATCATTACTATAAATCCTTCTCCTTCAGGAGATTTTAACATGAAAAAATCTTCAGGTGTTCCATAGGATACGTTATCATTATAAATATTGTTGTTTATTTTGGACAGATACTTCATTGATTGAGCCAAGAATTGGCTAAGTAACTACAACCAATTGTTAACTACTCCCTACACTATACCTCATTTACAAACTAGTCCTTAAACTAAGCTTATTTACAACAAATATAGTCCTAGAAACTAGTTTCATGTGTAGGCTTTATTCACCTATATATAGTCTTTTAGGTAAGGACCAAGATGCTGAAGAGCCTGTCATATCAGAAATTAAGAGATTGTTCAAGTAACTCTTAAGGGATCTTGGCTAAATTAGATGTTAAATATATTTACATTTCTTACTTGTTAAGTCAATCAATGAGCCAAAATTGATTCCCAGAAGTGAATATATATATAATTGCAAAGTGGCATAAATTAGGCAAAGAAAAAGATCATTATGCTGCATCCAATCATCTATTAACAGATTCAATCATTACAGTTATTGGTGAAACCTACCTGTCTGCCTCTTCAAGGCAACTAAGAGACACTGCCTATATTAAATACTACTATGTTTTAAGACAAAAATGATTCCTTTGTAAAAATAATAAGAAAACAGATCAAAATGAAGACATGGGTATTATTCAAAATATAATTAACCTGATCAGTTGAGTATAGAGAAAACAATCAGCAAATGAAGTGCAAGGTAGATGAAATCTTAAGTGCAGACAATCAGCTTTTCAGGTAGCTCTTTTTTAAAACCCCACTTTTATTTTAATTGTAGCTAGTGGGTGCACTAAACCTTTAACTAAGAGAACATGTCAGCCTGATTTTGGCAGGATTATAGTCCCTAAAGAAAAAGTATTAGAAAGGCTAATTTGATGTTAATCAGCACTAAGGGTGTACAGTGTACTGATATGCATTTAACAAGAAACCCTTTTCCTACCCAACTTTCATGAATATGTCTACATGGAGAAGAAAACAAAAGGAAGATTCCAATGAACCTAAATTTTCAGCATTTCGATCTTTCCAGATGCTTGAATTTTCAAAAATAAATATGCATAGGAAAGTTAAGATAATGACATGTTGATGCGTACCTGTTTGGATTCTCGGACAAGTAGGTAATGTACTTGTGGTCATTACCTGATAATAATGTATCTCGTCTTTGCGCTAATCTTGTTTTGCTGAAAATCAGTACACAATGGTAAAGATTAATACATGGATATGAAAAATCTCTAGTTTTTTTAGAATATATATACAAGAAAATCGCTTCTACAATCGATTTTTCATAAGCATTCTATTGTATTGTGGAAGCATACAAGGCAGAACTAATCAGTAATAACTTCCTCTATCAAGGTCAGATCACACCAATCTTTTAATAGAATCCAAGTACCTGAAAACTCACCGCATCCACTTAGTTTTGTTTACTCATGTTTCTTGCATATGATCTTCATGCTACATGGAAAATCTCTCACCAACAAGGTTTCTTCAGTTACCAAAAATGGAACCTTAAAGCTCAGTAATAAAATCACAAAGCTTATGATATTAAGGTTTCAATCAAGAAAATACAAGTTCAATAAGAATACATACATATATATATATATATAACTGATAAAGTAGGGTATAGGGGAATATGTACTATTGGGATACAGAACAATGCTGAAGACAATGAAGAAGAGGTTGAAGTTTTGAAATTGGAGCAACTTGTTTGGAGATTTTGTGACTTTCCAAGAGCATATATGCTCTGCTCCATTGTTATCAGTCTACAACACAGTGATGACATTCTGTTCTGTCTTATAAGGGTCATTTTGCTTCTGTTTCTTTCATATACTATATAATTTTATTTGTAAGAACAAAATAATAAAGTAGATGGGTGGTCAAATCAATTATGAATTGAACTAATTATAATTAATGCGTGATTCAATCAGATCATACCCCCAATTATATTTTAAAACATTACTTATAAGTATATTTATTAAACACTTTTATAAAAGGGTAAAATGTATATCAGTTGACTGAAATAAAGTTATATCAATTGACTGATATAAAATTATATATTTTATATTGCAATTCACATAATTTAATTAAGCTTTCCTGCCAAATTAACACATGAAATTATTGTCTAAAGGTAGAGCCATGTTCTTCAGGCATCATATAATTGCCAAATACATCGACAGAAAATCACCAAAAGAGGACAAGTTAGAATCTCCATGTTCACCACCATTTGCAGATATGGCAAAGTTAAAATCTTCCATTCAACACAGAGAATGCAAGAAATAGTTCCATACAAAAACTGTACATGTAACCTTCGTAAATCACAGGTTACACTACAATGATCAATTAAAGAGCAATTTTCAACACTTAAATGCCCAATAATTTTGGTAACTTTAGTTATATATTAACAACATATAAATTAACATAACATCTCCGTCCGGATAGCTCCTCTTTCTCCTTTTATAACTTCAGTAGTTCGAATTTTCCTAGTCAAACGTACCACGGGAATTCAGAGACTAGAGACAAACCTGCAACACATTTCTGCACTTGTTTGACATCCATTGTCATGGTTTCTCTATGACCCTACAAATTCACAGATCAGAGGGCGAAAATACGATCAACCTCTGAATTGGAGTAGTCTGACTGATGCCATGAGTTTGATCCACTCCTCCTTGCACTCTTTTCCTTTTTCCTAATTGACCGAATCCTTTTTGACTTGACCACAAAATAAGTCATGGTGCCAAGAACCCCAGCCATTATCACTCCCCCCACCACAGTAACCAAAATTGCCGCCCATTGATACCGCCTACCAACCACTATGTAAGAGGAGGCCATAAATGCCACTGAAGTGCATACAGAAGCCAGCCACATCAACTTGTTAATCACTTCCACAACCCGCTTTTCTGCCTTTGTCTCTCCCCTAACTAACGTAATTTGAACAACCACAACAGCCAGTGATGTAAAAAGTGCAATGGCATTGAAGATGAAGAAGATTTTAAACGAGGGACGAGCCACCACCACAGCCATCCCATTATCATCATCACCACCAGGCACAGTAAAGATAGCTGCAAAGGCAACTGTCGCAAATAGCACAGCCACAACAGTTACCGAGTTGGTGGCATTGTTGATCCCTTCTCGGTGGAGTTTTCTCAGTTCTTTAGAAATGTTGTGAACATTTTTGTTTGTTTTTTTGGTCTGTAAAAGCTGGGTATGAACATCATTCTTGATCTGAGTCACAGTTTTCCTCAATTCATCCCTTGGCTGGTTCAGCTCATTGGCTCTGAGTGCACCACACCGAGAGAGGCATTCTTTTATCTCTGAGGATTCTTCTGAGAGGGGAAGGTCTTCAGCTATGTCAAGAGCTGTTTTGTGTTCTCTGGTAAGCGCATTAACGTTGGTGTCAGGGAGCGATAACAACTCATTCACAATCTGCAAGGAAAAAGCTACGGGTCAGAACCAATGAATTCAGAGAAATGTTGTCCATAGATTGTGAGATGCATGCAAAACTCGAATGGGGAAACATAAGTATCAAATAGAAACTTCTAAGCAAGGGGTAGCTCAATTTGCATTACTTGTGTAGCGAGAAGCGATTATAACCAGCCACCCACATACAATGATAAAGTCAACTCAGATTGTAGACAAGTTTTAAAGGTAAAAACGTGGTCCAATACTTTAAAACAACTAATGGTTCAGGATGCTGGAAATATGCCAACACTGGAGCTGTTAGGAAAATGAAAAACAAAAATGAAACAACCTTATATGCAGAGACTAGGAAGACTCCTCCACAAAAGGAACAGCGAATTTTCTAGCTACTTAATGGAGGGTTATGCCGTCTGCACACCCTGGCATCTTAAAACATTACTTGTGAACAGTTACAAGGATATCTTCACAAGTTATAAATAAAGATGCTATTCTTAATAAGCTATAGCTTCACATAGATCTTATAGGAGCTTTGAGAAATCCAATAGTGTAAAAGAAGGATAAATGGGATTATGAGACTTTAATCATTTTATGCAATTACTCAAATAATGACTGCAGCATTTGAGGCAAAAGATTCACAATTAATCTTTATTTCATTAAATGCAACTAGAGATTGAGGCATAGCATCACGCAAAATTGCAAAATAATTCTACTGTTTCAAAGAAGGAAAACAAAATAAAATACCTCCACTCGCTTTTTCCTAGTGGCTACATGCAATGCTGTGTAACCAAACTTGTCAGGAAGCATAACTATAGCAGCATCTGCGTCAAGTAGCAGCTTCACCACTTCACAGCTCTGCCCTTTCACAGCCATATGCAATGCAGTCTGCCCTTTTTTGTCTTTCCTCCGAGCCAGCTGCGGATCTTTGCTTAGCAGTGCTCTTACAATGTCTACATGACCTTGTCTGGCAGCTAAATGCAATGCATTTTTCCCATTGGATCTTGAAGCCTCCAACAAGGTAGAGTCCTTTGAAAGTAGTTCATTAACTACTGCCGTATGACCTCTCGTTGCTGCAGAAATTAGAGGGGTTGTATTTGATGCACCAACTGTTCTGCTTAGCCCAGGGTCATGATCTAACAGCACTTGAACAATGGCTGCAAGAAAGAACCAGTTTTAGTACACTCTCCAAGTTTTTCCATACAAGGCAATTAATTTGAAAGTATAATCTGGCAAGTGGTACCCCCTCAAAAGGCTATATGACAAATTGACAATTAAATGATTTCAAGTGTACATTTTACCATTTTGGCACATTATCGAAAAAAGGTACTGTACATGCCTGATACAAAAACAAAACTCCTCCATATGGTGGTTAAAGAGAACTTAAGAACATAAGTAATTCTGTGAGTTTAACCTTTTGTTTCAATGGCTCCATAAAGGATTATTCATTTATAATTGAAATTTCAATATAAAACATATTGCTAATCACCCCACATTGGAACATTGGAAGAAGTCAACTTTTGGGGGTTGGTTCTCTACAGTTCCTAACAAGTAACAACTGTATCAGTTCAAGTTGTTAGCAGATGGTGCACAAATCACAGAAGGGTTTGACATGTGACTGATAGGTCCATTGGCTCTCTCATTCTGACATCTAGCTTTTGGGACTGAGTTGTACCAAGGTTTGTATCAAAACCATTCACCAAGAAGCTAGAAAATACTTCAGATGCCACAGTTAAAACTCCAAAAAGACCCCCTTTTGAATTATTTCTAACTAGAAAACTTAAAATTAGCCACTTCTGAACTTACAATTAACAATATAAATCGCTTCAAAACCGAAAATAAAGCAGCAAGAACATTACCATGGTGTCCTTGAGTAGCAGCTATATGCAGCGCATCATATCCGCTCCTGTTCTTCTTCAAAACACTGTCCTTATCCGAATACTTGAGCAGTTCCTTCACAACATCCAGATGCCCCTTATCCGCCGCCGTGAACAGTGCCGTCTCCCCCAACTCGTTCACCTCATTCACAACCGACGCCCGAATCTCCGCAACCTCCGCATCGAACTCAGCTCCGCTCAGCGTCCCCACCATCTGTGAATCGATGTCGTTCAATATCTGCTTCACAGCAGCCAGATCACCTCGCTGAGCCGCCAGGTGCAGCTCCGTATCGTTGTGCCGCCCCGTGACCTGCTTGACGTACTTCTTCTTCCCGGCCTGATCCATCCTCTTCCCGGAGTTGGAAAGCACCAAAGCCGGAGCCGCCGCCGTCGAGGACGGAGACGGCGAAGGCGATGGCTCGGCCACAGAAGTCATCACAAGTCCCTTCTCTAAATCCCTCTCACCTACTGTTCACAATCACAGATCACAGAACAAAATTCAAAACACGATCAATCTCAAAACAAAACAAAAAGAGCTCAAATTGAAGTAAAAATTGAAATTAGAGGTTCAGGTATGTTTGTTTCCAGAGCAGAGAAAGAGGACCTTGTTCGATTGAGGATGGCATGATTGAAGCTGAGAGCGAATTCTAGGAGTGAAAGATCATTCAAGGAAGATGATGAAATTGAATAAAGAAGACGAAATGGGTTCGATGAAGAGGAAAGTGCAGCGAAGCAACGGTTGTGATGGCCAACAAATTGTTTTTTGGATTTTTCCTTTTGTTGGGGAAATTATTTTTTGCTTTCCACATCAGCTAACTATTTTATTATATAGTAATGCTTTATGTCAAAAATACATGCAAGAATATTATTTATTTGATGAGATGGTAGTGACGTGGGTCAAACCCGCTGCCTGTAAATACCCGCCCGCTTGGGTGGGGAATTCCCGCTTAAGCGGGTAATGAGGATGGAGGTGGGAATTAAAATAGTCCCATATGAGGAGCGAAGATGTGGATGGGGACTGGTATGATTGAGTCCCCATAGAAAAAATTAGAAACCCACATAAATTAAACATATACTACCTCCGTTTCAAAATAAGTGTCGTTTTAGAGTTCAATTTTTGTTTCAAAATAAGTGTCACTTTCTACTT
>JAYMTK010005707.1:0-10012 GCA_036897405.1 Pelargonium myrrhifolium
CCTTACAAAATGTTGCAAAAATAAAATGGGATAACGTTTTTTTGGTACCCCAACTTATGCCTGATAACCAATCTGGTACCTAATCTTTTATTGCATCCAATTTAGTACCTACATTTTTATTTTGTATCTAATTGAGTACCTACACTTTAATTTTAAAATCAATTTAGTACCTGCCGTCAACTTCCATCAAATTAACCGTTAAATATTGCCTACGTGGACGTTTGACCGCCTTGATGGAAAAAAGCACATACTTGTGCTTACGTGGCAGCTGATGTGGAAACAAAATAATAAAAAATACTCACTCACCCTCTCTTTCTCACGTGACTTTCTCTCTCCTCGCTCATCTCTCTTATCCACACACTCTCCTCACTCATCTCTCTAATCCACACACTCTCATCACTCATCTCTCTCAATCACAAACACAGCAACCACATATGGTTGTACTGCGCAAGAGGACGCCGACGATCGAGCTCCGCCGCCGCCCACGTCCGAGCTGCGCCTCAGTCCGAGCTGCGCATATCCACGCCTCCGTCCGAGCGACCAGATCTGATTTGTTAAATGAGATTAAAACCAGATCTGAGTAAAGTTTGATAGATCTGATTTTTTTTTAGGGTTGAAATTTGTTAAATGAGATTGGGATTCATGATATTGTTGTTAAATTTGTTAGATTTAATTTCTAATTTGTTAATATGAGTTTTGATCTGAAATTTGTGTGATTAGGGTTTGATTTGATTTGGGTCTATATTTTGTTCAGATTTTATGAAATCATATTTCATATTGTTTTAGGGTTTTTTGTTCAAACTTTCAAATTTCAAATTGTTTTTTGTTCAGATTTGTGAAATCGAAGAGATTCTGCCATTCTGGGATATTCGTTGCCAATTTTTTTAAAAAAATTCAACTCTTGAATTTTTCGGCGACCGAAAAATTCAAGGATGAGTCTCCAGTTGCCGGAAAATTCAATTTCATTTATTAATTATTATTTAAATTTTTTTAATCTAATATCCACGTCAGCAAGCACATAACCAATAGGATGTTGACACGTCAGCGTTTTTTGTACACCTAGACAGTTAACCGTCCACGTAAGCGTATTTAACGAAAAATTGACGGAAGTTGATGGAAGTAAAGTGTAGGTACTAGAATGGGGTCAAAATGAAAGTGTGGGTACTAGATTGGGTGCAATAAAAATTTGGGTACCAGATTGGTTATCGGGCATAAGTCGGGGTACCAAAAATCGTTATCCCAAGAAATTAAAGATGACACTCTTATACTATCACTTTACACAGATTGCACTCCTAAACTATTTTTTGTAACTTTAAACTACCCTATTGATGTGCTAGAATTATCTTCAACTCTGAACACACCGACCACGTGGAAAGACTGCTTCTGTTTGGTTGATCGTCTCGGATTCCGGTGACTTAGATCTGGCCGAAATCTATGGGAAGAGTTTGGAAGACACCAAGGATGGATATAGATGCCAGGTCGGGTTAAGGATTGGTTGTGGATCTGCAAAATAGACACCACAAACGATGAGCCCAGGGTGATTCCGAGACACAGCCTCCGGTGTGAGAATCAGTTTCTCTCCGAGAATCACCTAAGGAACATGAATGTTCCATGACTTAAATGCATAGTAATTCGAGAAGTGGAATTTGTACTTGGCTTTCACCCTCTTGACCTCTTACTAGGAGGTTGTATTTATAGGCTTACGGAGTTGCTTGAGGCGCACGTTCTAACTGTTTCAGGACGTGAGCTTGCCAGATCGTGTCCAGCTTGCATAAGTGACGATTGGAGCGATCCCCTAGAAGGCTATCTTAGTTGAGGATTAGGAAAGGTTCGAACTCTCTTTCCCGCCCAAAGAGTACGCACGCTTCCATCTGTGGGGTTAAGTCACGTGGCGTTCACATGACCTCATTACTGAGAGGCTACCCGGGGAGTGAGACCCCATCTGGGCATCGTTCTCTCTGGGGACACGGCCCGATTTTGTATGATCTGTGGGGAATGAGACCCCATTGGGAATTGCCTTCCTTTGGGGACGAGGCCCTGTCTTGGTACGATTCTCTGGGGAGTGGGACCCCATTCTAGAGCCAGCGCGCTCAGGGGAGCTTGCCTCTGCTCGTGACTTGTTCTCCTTGGTTGGTCAATTCCTCCAGCGAGGGTGCCAGTGGAGCCTGATGATGTGGCAAGGGTGCCAAGTGTCGTTCTCTCATTGGTCCGTGGACTAATGAATTGTTTTGGGTAGAATCACCTATACTATCTAAGAGTCATTATGTTAGTAATAAGATTAAATTTCACTGAAGGTGACCAAAATACCCTTCCCTAACCCCCACTCTTGGAGAAAGAAGAACAAGTATGAAATCAGAGCAAATAATGGCTCACCAATTGTCCACCATCCAAAAATCGAATACTATTGCTGTGAATAAGAATGGGAAGGTTGCGGAGCATTAGCAAGGCTCGCATGGTGATTTGCTTAAGTTGGGAGGCGGCGGAGCTTACTACTCTCTGGTGAAACTCCAAATGGGAGCTCACCTTACAGGTAAATTAAAGCAGAGTAGTTACTTAAGAATGTCACGTTTAGTAAAAGGAGTAATTGTGGAGATATTGATGTCAAACTCTATACTGTAATGATAGAGAACATATTTGAAAGCAAGAAATGTTAAAAGAGAAATAAGAAAGTTGCTGTGTTTTGTTTTGTTTTTTAAGCATCAATCATGATACATATATTTGATTGTTGTAATTAGTGAGATTCTGGTTAGATTTAATAAATGAAATTTGGAAGGTTGTTAAAATTCATAGCAAACATAAATTATTGTTTTGGGTCACAAAACAAGTTAAAAGCTCCTAATTAAAATTAGAAACAAGTATTCACAGTATACAGGATAAATTTTCCCACTAAAAATGAAACTTTCTACTTTGTAATATACAACTATACACCAACCTGCCTGGTTTCAATTGAGAGCGCATTAATCTTGAAGAGCACAAGACGAGAAGCCAGAACACAATCTGGAAATAGTCTCTGCTTTGATCATGTTGGACTTGGATGCGTCAAGCAATGGGTCTGCCTGCAGGGCTTTCTCGAAACAGTACTTGGCTTCCTCCAACCGTCCCTCGGCAACAAATACAAGACCAAGATTGTTGAATGCAGGAGCATAGCCAGGCTGGAGTTCCAGCGATTTTGTGAACATTGCCTTAGCACGTTCATATTGTTTTTCCTGACGGTAAAGATTTCCAAGATTTGAGAATATTGCATGTGCCTGTTCTTTGGTTGCCAGACTCAATGCTCGCTTGTACACTTCTTCCGCTTGTGATTGCTCCTCTGATAATTGCAGTGATATACCTAGCAATGGATGGACAACATCTAAACACCATAAGAATTTCACCATTACCAACATCAAGTCTTGACCGTGCATTGTTACTGCAATATTCATTAAAATAACTGCAGATATATAAACTCGTGTATGGAGATGATGTAGAATATACCAAGATTTGACCAAGCATAGCTGCATTCTTTAAAACAGGCCACAGAAGCTTTGAGGTACTTTTGTGATGTTTTGAACTGTTGAGTGCAAAGACTATGAAGGCCAAGCTGGTTCCACTGCACAGAATCATCTGGATCCTCTGCTATTGCCTAGTTCATATAAGGACAGATACAAATACAAATAAAATGGGCATGTTTATCAAACGTACGATTTGATAGTCAATTCCCAATGAAAACCGATTATCTTCCTTTAAGATAATAAACCCATTTTTTCACATCTCTAAATTCTGATCTTTTCAGCAAGGTCAAGGGATAGCCAATTTACCCATACAAAGAAGCAATGATTTTATATCCCATCTTCAAAAGCATGCAAACTGGTATAAGCTAGGGCAGAAAAAAATGGTATTTCAATAGATTTGTAGGGAAATTAGCTATTATCAGAATTAACGACTGTATTTCATGTTTCAATAGAACAAAAAACTTGCGGCAAAGAAGGAGAAGTTTGGGGCATAATTCTCAAATATTTGCACAAGATTGATGATAAACCACATCATTTACATGAAAATACTGAACTGTAGATTTATTAAAATAATAGAGTAAACTAGAGGAGCCAACTGTACATGCAAATCTAGATTCAGAAATTCAACCATCTACAGTGTGCCTAAAGATAGTAGAGTAGATTTGAGATCTCAAAAACCATGAAACCCACAAACATCTTTAAGAAAAATTCTACTTTGTTCACAAAATCAAATGCTCCACCATGGCATGCACATAAACAAAATCGTTCAGCTAAAAGTTGGGCATATTTTGCCTATGGTAAGTAAAACTTAAAACTGGAAGCAAAGTCACGAGTACTGGTCAACACGTCATCTAGAGATAAACCTGATTGAAGCTGTAAGTAGTTAATACTAATTAGTATCCATTTTGTGCGAGAAAAAAAAAAAAGAGAACCAAAATGTCACCGAAATACCTGCTTTAAACTGTAGACAGCTCGCTCTTTCATCTCAGTCAACTCATTCTGTTTGGTTTCAAATGCTGCCGCAATCTCATGCTGGGCCTTGTGAACCATGGCGAGCCCAGCCCATGCTATGGGAACCTCAACAAGAGAATCTCCATCTCTAAGGACAGACGCCATTTCATTTCCTGCCCACGAAAGCTGCTCACTGGGATCTAGAGACCTTTCTACATCCTTGATTCGGTGGACTGCAACAGCATATCGTATAGACATACAATTGGGCTCTAGTTTAGCTGCCTGAAGAGTGAAAACAAAAAAAGAAGAGAAAGGAGCTTAACCAGAATAATAGTTATAGAGTATGAGGGATAAAATTCTTCAATTGCTAATAAGGTGTCCAGCTCTTAGAGCACCCAATTAATGCCCGGACATTGGCAAAACAAATACACAATGAAAATTATTGAATCCTGGCACTCTATGCTGAGGTATCATACTCATCCACATAAAAGCTGTGAATAATATATCATCCATACCAAGATTAAGTTATGTTCAATTTTAATATTGGGCTACACACAAAGGCTTGGGCTTCCACTACTAAATGTCAACCTTGCTAGCAGGGTACCACTTGCACCTTTACATGTAGCTTATTCTCTCCATATTTTGTCCATTTGGGGCCTTTTGATCACCACTTTCATCAAGTTATTTCCTATTTTAGTTAGAAAAACAATCAATCTCAAAGAAGAATCAAGAATGCAGCAATAAAAAGCCATGAGCACCTTCTCCAAACACTTGTTGGAACTTCTGAAGTCTCCAGTCCTATAATATGCACTCCCGAGATTCGCCCAAATATGGGCTGCTTTTGGATCTGCTTTTAGTGCTGCTAGCAGACACTCCTTCGCAACATTGACTGCTGCAACCTGATCTCCTGAGGCACCTTCACCAGCATTTGCACCAACACCTAAGAATTTAGAAATGTAGTTATATTGATTAGAATTCTTCAAACAGATCAATTCAATTACTCCCTCCGTCCCAAAATAATTGTCCACTTTCTATTTAAGTTAGTTGGTTATACATGCATTACCAACAATATATTGGGTTTGTTACAAAAAGAGAACATGGGGTACAAGGGAGAAAACCTAACTCTAACTAATTCATCATTAATTCTCATAAAAAATTGGAAAGTGGACAATATTTTTTGGGGCGGAGGGAGTGTAGGATACACCAACATAGAAGAATTTGAACTAAATCTCACCATTACAATTTTTCTTAGCACCAATGTAAATAACAAATGAAGACAGCTAGTGAAAGGAGTTAAAACCGTAAAAAAGTAAAAAACACATACCTGGTACAACAGATCCATATTTACATAGAAGAAATGCAGCATAATTGATCAAAGCTGCAGGATGGTTTTGATCTTTTAGTACAAGATCTTGGAAACATTTTTCTGACAGCTCCAAATTTCCACTGGAAAGATTGATTAGTAAAAATTCCCACATTAGAAAATATCACTGCAGAGAACCCTACAGAAATCTTCATCTACTGAGGACAAGCTCTGGATATTGATCCATAAAATGTAAATTTGACGGAGATTGTTGAAACTAAAATAATCAATTGAATAAATCAAGCAGAACATCTGGAAATTCTCCCCAAAAGGAAGGAACCATATACCAATAAATGATTCTAAAGACGCACCTAAAAAACAAGGAAACTAAAACATGAGAGTAGCCATCACTATTCTGATTAATACACTTTCGATAAGCAAAATGATAATTAACACATAATTATGTGCCTTAAACTCAAATGAAATGTCTAACTAGTCTAAACCCCTTCAATTAGTTTAATTGCATTCATTTAAATCCGCATGCATGTCTCCAATAAATTCACTGAGATGCCCTTGTTTTTGTACTTTGTGTTGACTTGATTAGTTAGAGATATAGGGGGATTATGGTATTATTTCTTAAGCCATTGAAGGAGCTCATCAAGAGCTCGACAACAGCCATATAGCTTTTTCCCAATTTAGCCAAATTATCATAAAAACTTTGACCTCAGTAGTTGCTATATGCCTTTAAAAGCATTAATCAGTTTTTGTGAGTTGTTAATCACATCATCAAGGATAAAATATGCATTTTTCTTCCAAACAACATAAATGACTGATATTATAGTTGAAGGAAGAAGAGGATGCCCGCAACCTCAGCCACCATGGCAGCAGAAGCCGATGCACATGGGAGACCAGGTAGCACCTGGTGCACCACCTTTCCCTTGTTTGCGTGGCAAAACAATGGACTGAGTGAGTTTAGAATGAAAAACTAGATCTGGTCTCAAGGATTCAAGGTAGTGGAGAAGTTCAGACTCCATCGGATGGCGAGAAAAATAAAACAAAATCGCCAATTGTTGAAGAGATCTCAAATCTTTTAAATCTAAATTTTCAAGCAATGAGAAAATTGGCTAATGGTTGCCAACGATGAAAATGGTTTGGGAATGCAAAGATGAAAGTTGGAGGGTGAAAAAGTAATCCAAATAACTTTCCACATCATTCCTTGACTGTATCTCTATTCTCTTCTTCTTTTTTCGTGATGTGTAGCAGCAATCTCTAGACAAAGTAGCCAGGCTCGGAGTTTACAGATTTATAATACATTCTCAGAACAAATGGTGCAGCTATTAACTAGAGACTTCTATAGAATGATACATCTGCTTCATCCAGGCACTATGATTCGAACTCTTTGAAAGAAAGAAAAAAAAAAAAGTAAACCCCAAAACTTCATTACTCACACTTACTATCTTTTTGCTCTCAAGATTCACATTCTATTCCAGTGTTGTCAGAAAATAGGTTTTAACTCCTTAAACCTAAGAAATTTATCCTCATATATTACAAATAAAAATAGATGAGAATACATTAACAAGAACATCTAACCATCATCACCAAGAATTAAAAAGAAAATCAAATTATTAGAGCACCTCAAGGATACAGATTTTATCACTAGTATTGGACCTGTTTGCACATCATACACTCTCTTTCTCTTCACTGCAGATTGAGATGTTTCCAAACTTTTGCTTTAAGCATGGAAATCTACTGAGAAAAATTAGAATGTATTCAAAATGTTGAGAAAATATATTCTTACCACTGAAGGTAAGCAATCCCAAGGTTTCCGAGGCAATCGCAGTTGTTAGGTGCAATAGCCAACAACGATGACAAAACAGAAATAGCACTCTAGAAAAAAAAAAAAAAAAAAAAATTAAGTCCGTATCAGACCATGGTAAGAGAAAATGTAGTTGCAAAGAACTACATATTCGTACCTGCACTCGACCAGTTTTAACTAGTATCAAGCTGAGGGTATTCCAGACAGCTGCCTGTCTGATATCTGATTGCATTGAATCTTTCAGTTTTGAAAGGATTTCATCAAGTTCCTCTGGTTCAAGTTCTTTACCCGAACTATTATCCCCAAGACTTTCCAGTAGAAGGCACTGCACATTTAACAAATTTATCCCAATCAGCAAGCATTAAAACCATGCAATTCGTAACATTAGATTACAATAAAAGTATGCTTGCAGTCAACACAATTTGCATTACAGGTATAAGGATAACTCCACCTGTGCATGGTGAATCTGAACTAATGAAAGCAACTCTGGCCTATCTATCTCTGCCTCACAGCGGAGCAAAATCTCTGCCGCTTTCTCGTATGCCATCACTGCCTAAAGTATTGCACAAATGAATTGCTTTGACTAGTGCAGTAACCAAAATATTAGGATACTAGACAATCTACCTTCTGAGGTTGACCCAACCTCTGATACATCAGGCCAAGTATAAAATGAGCATGAGCATTTTTAGGCATCTTCCGGGCAACATGAGCTAATCCCTGCTAGAATCAAATGATATTGCATATCAAGAAATGACATTGGGTATGGCCCCGGTTAAGTGATGAAAACAATTTCTTCTCTGTTACATGCATGTCAACTCCTTGTTCTTTGATATATGTATGAAATGACTTTAAAGGTTAATTTTTAGAAGAAACCAAAAGCAAGCTGTCTGGGTATGCAAGTTAGGCACAAGACAGCATTTGTACAGGATGAGAACCCCATAAGCATGCAGATGGAGATATGCCATTTAAAAGTTAAAACAGGTGATATTGCCTTTTCATTTTTATAACATGGGGACCGTCTTCTTCTTTTTCTAAATATATAGTGAATTAATTGCAAAAGAGTGAATAGTCATGTTGGGGGACATTATGACACAAAGACGATCATCTAGGGGAAAAATTGAACACCTAGAATAAAGCAGAGTGTCAACAACTAAATGCTTGGAATAGACGCCAGTCCTGCACCCAACATGAAAATGCCTCTTATTATATAACTTCAAATGAGGAAGTTAATAGACGATTATCTAAAGAGATTAATTCTAGCTCAACTAATGCTCAGATTATTCATAGAGATTAATATAAATGATTGGGAAGCTAGTCAATATAAACAGCAGATCAAGCCACTTTCTATAAATCTACATACACTGATGAACCGAGAAAACAAAACTCACACCAAGTTACAAAGTCATCGATAAGGAAGAGGCTATTCTCTTGAAAACTCGTTCCATTCCAAAATGAGTGTATGTTTTTCTATATAAAAAATTATCCCAAAATGAATGTCCTCTTGTCTTTTTAGGAAGGTAAGCTATACATGAGTTATCAAGAGTATTTTTTTAATGAGTGATGAGTTATTTAAAACGCTGGAGTTTGTTAGAACAAATGCATACGGGGTAAGAAATTCCAGAAAAGGAATAAAAGACACTAATTTGGGGATGGAAAGAGTACCTCCTCTATAGAATACAATTTAGTCTTGACATGAAAATCCACCATCAAAGAGGAACTCACCGTTTTGAGGCTGCTGACCTTTTCTTCGCGGGAAGAGGGAGTCCCTTGGACATGCTGATCACCATCTCCATCAGCTCCATAGTCGAGGGAGCACTCCACCTTCCTGATTCTCGAGCGACTTCTCTTCAGTTTTTCAACACCTTCCACAGTATCAGTATCTTTGGATGTTAAGCTACTCCTATCTTGACTACTTTCATCATTAACCAATCTACAAAATATCAAACCAAAATCACAGATTAATAAACAGAACCAGCAGACAATAGGCTACCAAAAACTCATGTTTTGACACAAATTTCACTTGTAGCTAATTCTTTTACACTCATTTGATCTCCATTCAATCCATGGAACAATCTGCAGATCACTGCACACTATTACAGCCAAACAAGAAAATTAAGAAAGATAAATTTTCTCTAGAAAATTAACATTTTGAAGTTAAAATTGTGGAGAACGCTTCTTGAAACTTTACAATTCTACTTTTCCTCATTTCTCCCAGGAACCAAACAAAAGCTTAATTCTACAGAAAAGAAAACGAAGTAGGCAAATTTAGTAGGAAGATGAGAGATGAGATGAGAGCAGGACCTAATGGTGTCAGGAACGGCCGCGACAACGGCATCGTCGCCGTCTGATTCGGGAGGATCGACGTTGAGGTCAGCCAAAACGACTTTGGGAGGCTGAAAAGACTTGGAGCTGTCTTCAATGGAGCTCTCTACCGCCTCCATTTCTGGTTTC
>JAYMTK010005708.1:0-10012 GCA_036897405.1 Pelargonium myrrhifolium
AAGGTTGGCATCATGTAGCACAGAGATAGATTTAATAATATGAAGTACCAACACATTGATAGTTGTCATTGGAGTTTGCCTGAACTTTTTAAGAATCACATAACTAGTTATATGGCTTCATGATCCAAATTTTCTTGGATTCGTCTTGAAGATAGAAAATAAGTTCTGAGAGGTTATATTTGATGCTGGCTTATGTAACAATTAAATTTATTTTTTCAATGAATGGGGATGTATATTCAAGTTTTAAGCTTTCTCGAATTGTATCCTTGTGGAACCATTATCTTTCACTCTTAGTCTGTTCTCTTGTTTAGTTTAGATGTAAAAGTTGGAGTTTCATTCTTTGTATGATCAAATTTGTCTTGAAATATCAGTTGATTGCTTTGTCTTTCAATATTTTTTTTTCTGTTTATTCTATTTCTGTTCAGTGTGACCGGCGGACAGAAATTTCATTTAGCGAACTGTTCCCCAAATGGGAAGTTTGGAATTTATTATTGATAACATTTTACATTTTACTTGAATATTTATCATATGTACTATTATTATTCTTGTGATAGCTGGATTTTGAGTGGAGAATGTTCGATTTTTTGTACCTTAAAACTAGGCATTACACGACGAATGTCATTTGTCAATGTTGAAATTCGGAATGGAGATCAGTGTTATTATTTAGTATATTAAGGATTGAACATACTGTGCCTAAATAACTTCATTTTTTATTTGATCATTTCTTCCTTTCTGGGTTTATACTTGGTGCACATTGTCACTGGACAGTGATCATACATAGTTACGAGATTTATGGATGTTTGTTGGTATCAACAGCTACATATGCTTAAGATTGGGTTCAACCTTGTTAATATATAGGTTTGGGGCATGAAATATGTATTGTTGGGTTAAATCACACCATGATGTTACATTTTGGGCTATTAAAGCTGCTTCTCATTTTCATATTCTGGCACTATAGAGTAAATTGACTATTGTCTTACAAGGCAGTGCATGTGTGCTTTTTTTTGTTGTTCTAATAAGTTTGATAAATGGTATCTCTTATCAGTAGTAGAAAACTGATCTGTCAATCATCCTATCTTTCTTATTTCACGAGTATTTCTCTTTCAAATAAAAATGGGAAACTTTGTAGTGTAGTGTAGTTGTACTCTCAGATTTTCTTAGTGAATATTTTTTTTCATATGCACTTTCATAACCTTGCTGAAATCAAATCTTGTTTATGGAACTAATTACTGAAGGAAAAGTAACCTTGTTTACACGGACAATGCTTATTGTTTAGAATTTAGTATTATTGGTGACTGAGGTATATTCCTGATGCCTCTCATAAAAGTTTTTTAGCTTCTGATCTTAACCTCGTAATTTGTGTAAATAAGTTCACATTTTCTTTTACTGTACGTTGATACTTCCTCACATCTTGTTGGTTTTGCGTGTGTGCTTTGGATATAGAAGTTTGTTGGAAATTGTTCTTTTTTCGTGACGAGGCTGAAGAAAGTTAGATAGTTGGCCTTTTTCATTTGTGATTGAAAGATAATGAGAGTTGATGAACTTTCTGGTGGCTCATTCTATTCAATGTTGTTATCGGGTTTCCTATAGGGTAGTTTGATGCCGTCGAGCATCCTTAAAATTTCTTAGCTGCTTACCCGAAAAAGGGTCTCGTGTCTTTTAGTCACATTTTATTTTGAAATTTGGTTTCGGACTTGAGATCATTTCTCTTGATTTCCTTTGCTTCATATTTTCCATTGTCGTATCTCTGAGAACTGTTGCATTAACCTTGTAGTTGCAACAAGCAACGTCTTTCTGCATCATGGTTTAAACTAGCATTCCTGCGTACCCGAAAGCTTACATGATAATCACATGGTAGTATTTGACGTTTGATACGAGTCAAGTTGATATTTTCCGTTCTTTTATGGGTTATTCAGGTTCATTTATGTTTGTCACTGTAGTTTATTCTGTGGTACGGCTTCTCTGGTTCATCTTGAGTTTCTGTTTCTGTGGTAGGACCTGTAACAAGAGCTCGCTGACCCGTTATCATCATGTTTATGTGCATATTCGTTATGTTGTTTCTGTATAATGACAGTTCTGAAAAAGTTGTAAGTATTGTTTCCAAGAAGTGATCTTGGAGAACCATATGGACCCTCATTTCAGTCTCTGAGATGTTATGGGTAGCTTGTGTTTGTGTTTTGAGGTTGTAGTGAGCAAGAAAGTTGGAGATGTGTCGGTAGCTTTGACTTGTGTTGTTTATAAAGCTATCTATCTATGTATTTTGCATGTCCCATTTGCAGTTGGGACCATTTCACAGCTTGTGGATTTGCAGGTAAGGATAGGATCCGATCGACTATTTGTTCGATTTTCGCAGTCCGATTCCCATTGAAGTTGTCAGAAATGGAAGGAATTTTCATGATCCGATTTGAGTCTCGGTGTTTGTACGTTTTGTTGATAACAGAAAAATGGAAGGTGAAATTGATCCGACCTTTTCATGATTCAATTTGAGTCTTGGTGTTTGCACGCTTGTTGATAACAAAAAATGGATGGTGAAATTGATCCGACCAATTTTCAGGTTTCAATCAGAATTATCGAACAAATATATTGATCGGATTGGGTAAATTAACATATTTTACTAGAATTTAAAACTCGATCCGAATTGTACTTAAATTAAATTTAGTCTTTCATTGAGACTGAATATATATTAAGAAAATGTATATTTGTCTGTTGGCACTTATTAGATTTCTAGGCCCAACAAGAAATGGATTGGGCTTTACTACATTGGGCTGCACTCATATTTGGGCCAGACAGCACACATTTTTGGGCCATTAAAACTAGAGCAAGCAAATCGGGTTTGGAGTAGGGTTCTGATTTTATGTTCAACATGTAGAGGCCTGCCCGAACCAATCCACACGTATTCACGATAAGTATGTTCTCGATCAAAAAACTAGACGTGTTCATTTTATTGGACACAAACTCGCACGTTTCTTAACTAGATTTTGGGTGCGTGCAGACTTGAGGCCAAATTGTCAGCTCTTATCAAAAACAAGCATATTATTCAAGTGGATCTCTCTAGTTTGACTTTTTTATCGTTTTACACGTGTGATGTTAATTTATTTTTTTGACCGAGTAATAGCACAATTACTATTTTATTTTTATTTTTATTTTTTCCTTTCCTTTTGGTGATGTGAAGAGTTAGGTCATGTTATTGTGTGGTACAACTACAGATAATTCACCCAAAAATTATATGAAACTTAGGTTTTGGTGGGTACAATTTTGTAAGGTTTTTGAGCAATTACTTTAGTTACACTTTTAGACAAAAAGGCTCATTATATAATAGATTGGTAGAGAAGAGAACCCAACATTTATTTGTGGTCTCCACTACCCATTTGCTCCAAATCAAATCAACACTTTTTTTTAACTCTCTCTTTCTTATCATTCCCAGGTGTCAATTTTCTCTTACAAGAATCTTCTCTTCCCCAATTACATTTAATCCTTTGTTTTAAAATATTATTGGACAAACCATTTAACAAATTATCAATGGTTAGACCTGATAGTTTGTGTGGATTAAGTCTGTATTTGGGATTATATATTTTGTAATTATATCGTGTTCGTTTTAAAGAACTTAGTTTTTTTTTGAAATAAACAGTAATATATATTTAATCAACTAAATCCAAATACATAGTAGACGAGACCACCTCCGGTACATTTCCTGATCTAAAATCACCATCATCTGACACTGAAGAAGGCCAACGAGCAAGCTCGTGAGCGACTTTATGGTGAATCATACGATTATTAAACTTATCGAATTTATGTTAAATCGTGAAACACACGGACAACCTACACGTTTGGATGTTAATGTTTTGTGCACAAAGACTAAAAGTGCACTGCTAGCTACAATAATTTAGTGGATTGAGATTCCATTTCAGGCTCTAATATTGGTTATTTCTATTTATTGCACTTTTTTTTTTCTTTCAAAAAGAATGGGTAAGATTTTTTTATTTCTATCTCCTCTGCCTCCCACAAAACCATCACCAAGAAACAACTATTCCACTTATTATTTTAAATGTAAAATGATATTCTTGTGTTGCAAGTCTTGAAAAATTTGAAAAGAGTGTAGCATTTTCGTTCAGATAGTGATGTTTACGAATTGCACTGGACTTTATATAGATCAAGGTACTCTATTTGCTAAGCCAAAAAAAAAAAAGTTATGTTGTACTAAACGGATTAAACGTTTGGATTTCTTTTGAAGTATCGGATTTGAGCATTCTTGCCGACTATGAGATGAAATTTTGAGTTAATAGATGAGAGCTACTCCTAGTTGTGTAGCTCAATTAATCAAAAAAGAACAGTAAAATTAAATTTATATCTTCTTTAACCGTTATTTGAAATGCAAGTGACAATATATAGAGATCAGAGAAGCAGTAAAAAGAAAAATGAATCGCATGCTTATATGCTCAGAACTAGATGAAATTTCGTTAGCTCACTCGAAATGTACAATCTAAATACACAACATCTTGTCATATATGAGAAAATTATAGAAGAGTGTCCTCATTTGAAACTCATTTGCACAAATGTGCTCTCAAGCTGGCAAACATACTTTAGGGTACCCTAAACTATCAAATTTGTGATTTGTCAGTTAAAATAGACTCTTTCTCATCATGTGCTATGCACATGCTTGTATAACTTTATAAAATACCAATTTTACCCTTAGGATAATTACAAAAAGGTGCCCTCATTTGCACTAGAGTACCTTCATTTAAAACACATTTGCATTAGAGTGCCCTCAAGAGACCAAAATTCCGTCGGAATCTGCAAATCATCGCTGGAAAAATCAGTATTCTTTTAATTAATATCATTTTAATTAGATTGACATCAGTTTCACAAAAAAAATCAAACTAAAACATTAATAATAATCAATTTCCATATAATCAAATTGACATCAATTTCACAAAAATCAAATTGAAATCCTAACAAATATTGGGTATTTTGAAAAAACTTACTTTATAGAGATAAGGTTTGAGTATTTTGGAGGAGAGTGATGGTGGGCTAGGGGTTCCGGCGATGGTTGCGGCGGCGACGACGACAATTTTGGAGATCAGAGACAAGATAGAGGATTTGGAGGAGAGAGGTGATGGTGGTGCTTGTGGGTATGATTTTGTTGTTGTTGATGATGAATGATTTGAAGGAAATGAAGGATTTGGATGAGATGAGATGAGATGAATGATTTGAAGAAGATGGAGATAAAAGATTTGGAGGAGATAGAGATGGAGTGTAGATGGGGGATTTGGAGAAGATGGAGATGAAGATTTGGACAAAAAGGTAAACAGTGATATGGAGAAGAAGGAGAAGATGTACAAGAAGGGCAATTTAGTCATTTCCATGTGCAATTAACGGAAACAAACATAAATATTGATGGATCACAAATTTGATAGTTTAGGGCATCCTATAGTATGAATGGCAGCTTGATGACATCTTTATGCAAATATGTTTCAAATGAAGGCATCCTTATATAATTTCCCATTAATATATTTGCGCATTAGCATGAAATCTAAGTTAAAATTTGTGAAAAGATATGATGTTCAAATTATCGAACATAATTCGAAAGTTTTCAATACATTTTTCTTGATCATTAATCATTATGTCGCGGTTCTTGTGCATATTTATTCCATATATTCAACACACAACTTATTTGCCAAGAAAATAAATATAATTATGTTTGGTCAAGATTTTATATTATAACCCATCTTAATTTCTCTACTCTATTTGAAAAATATTTTCTCTAATTATTCTTTGGATTATATTTTGTTTTCTTTAAATTTGAGCCGTCCACATGGAAACCACATAATTATTTATTAGAAACCATCATATTATAATTTTGATATGATGGTGCTTTTTGTTGGTAATGCTTGACAATTTTAGGGCATATGCTCTTCTTTTTTTGCTTGTTTGGCTTTATAGATCTTTGAAAGATATGATGCGAGAATCACTTGACACACTTCTTGATCAATTATATATTAGGATTAAACTAATTGTATATACATGTTTTGGAATTTTAATCATGCTTGATTTGTCAAAGAAATTTTGTGTCACATCGTTAATAATTAAATTGACATGAATTATGAAATTATAATATCTTGGTTATGGACATGTTGGGTCATGATTCTATATTCTTCAAAATCATTGGAGCTTTAAAAATCGAGTTTTATTTATTGGTTACGTATTAGGAATCATGCAATGAAACAAATACTAATTTTGTGCTTCATATGTAGAACTGAATTCGAAGAGAAGTTTCGAGTTGAAAAAATTGTGAATATCTCACGTGATCCAAGTTAGTCAAGATCACTGAGCAAACAAAATAAAGAAACCAAGCATGAGGTTGAAGAGTTAATATTGTCAAATATGTATGTTCTCGGAGTGTAAGAAAATCGGCTCAAGCTATGCGAATTGGGATAACGGGTAAAACATCACAATTTTTATGTTCTCAACCATCATAATTGATATAGGTCGATCGTCTTCCAAAATCAAATGGAGAGCTCCCATGAAACATTATTTTGAAAAATATAATTAGGGCAGTTTGTTGACTATATGTTATAATATATAAAATTGGTATTACCATTAATTAGTCAGCTTAACATGATCGATTAAATGTGTACTATATAAATCCAAACATAAACAAACAACTTGAATATCCATTATTTAGACATATTTAAATCCAACAAACCATGATCAGAAATATAACAAGAATATAAAAACATACAATCATATTTTACTCGTATTAAAGTTAAATTTTCTCGAATTATTCGTGAACAATCGTCGAACAAAACCTACCATCACAATGCTATAAAATCAAGCCATAAAATCTATATATGCAACAAAAATAATTGAACCCTAGAAAGTAGTAGCCAACTCAAGCAACCCAACATGACAAATAATGGTTCATCTGCCAAGTGGTTGAGGTACACAACATAATTGAAACTTAGAACATAATTTTTTTAAAAATTGTCCTCTCCAAATTGGCAATGGCATGTCCTATATATAATTTTTATTTCTTCATTATATATATATGCATCACTCACAATCATGGCATGACAGCTCAAACAAAAAATGAAAGAAAGGTGCATATATGCCCTAAGTAAGGATCCATATTGGTTTATGGAGGGCACTTAGAAACTAAAATTAGGTCCACTTACCACATGCTAAGGGCACTTTCAGGTACCAATACCATCAACCCACATGGGTTTCTACTTATAATGTATATTTGTTAGGTGATGAGCACATGGTCACACCGCCATATATAATTTCTTCACTTTTTTGTTTAAAAAAAAAATTACTTTAGGGTAAAAAAGTTTTGTGTTGTCTCATGTGAGTGTTAATAATTGAAAATTGAGCGAATTGCATATGCATTTGTTGGACCGTCAATTTTTCGAGTTAGTTTCTATTATGATGTTTGAATTATTTAAAACTATACACTTTAACATTTTTCTTTCCCAAATATAAAATAAAGAAAAAAGAGAGTTAAAATTAGATGAACTTTACCAACCCGACGATAGTGGCGTAGTTGGTGGCTAAAGACTTGCGTGAGTGGGAATAGATTTTAAGTTCGATCCTCGCTCAACACACCCATGGAGAGATGTGAGAACTTTAATTTGTGCCAAAGTTTCGAATGAGGATTAGTATAAAGTACGGTTAAACGGCTTATAGATGTCAACCACGAGTTTGCGAGGCTCACTTAGGACATCTCACGGTATCAAACTAAAAAAAGAAGAATAAAGTGTAAGAAAATCTCACTTGTAAAAATGTGGTATCTATGAGCACTTGATATACTAGCTAGTTGGGGTCCTTTATTTATCAGATTGAATTTTTAAATCAGAGTGAAATTTAGTATGATATTGAAACTAGTTCTATTTGAATATAACGATTTGTCTATCTTGTCTCTCAAAAAAATCTAAATACAAAGGTGCAAAACAGAGTTTGTAAGTTTTTAGATTTGACTCAAGTTTAACATAAAGTTTAAAGAAACAAGAAAAAAAGACACCGTATATGCTAATTGACAAACTTTTGAATTGAATTCAAGTTTAACAAAAAAATTAAAAAACTAACGAGAAAAAACAATCAAATTAGACTCTACAAAAATCTAAATACAAAGATGCTAAACCATATTTTTCAATTCAAATTTTAAAATTTTATTCCTCATACATCTTCGACGATATTTTATCGATATAAAAATTAAACAAACAACCTTCAACCCGCGATTAAATTATCACACAAAAAACATGGATGTGAGTTGTACTAACCAATACTGTTGTCTAGTTGATAATTGATATAATATTGACAAAAATAGCCTTGTTATTGAGAGTGAAAAAAATTATGGGACCTAGTGAATATGATTATTATGATAGCATAAATAGTTGACCCACCATACAATAAATAAAAACCTTCCATAGGCAGCATAGTAGGTGAAATTTCTGGTTTCATCTGAAGGACACTTATTGCCATCATATTCATATATATATATATTGTGAAATTTGCTATAAATTTGATGATCATAATGAGGCTCTATGTTTGTTAGGGTTTTTTGTTTTAATAATTTAATTTTTGAAGTGCCATTTTGATTATTAATTTATTTGAGTATTTTGGAGAGATCCAATCTCAAGCACCATGAGGAGTAAGGACTTTGAATATTTTGATCATTTGGTCTGAGTCACATTCATCATTGAACATGTTCATGGATTTCAGACCTTCAACATTTTCTTATTATCTTCCACTCTCATCATACATAGCTTCCAATAACTATTTAATAAAGAAAAAGAAACATTTTCATGGAAGAGAATGATTTTTTTTTTTAAAAATAAAAAACACAAAATCAATAATGTCCACTCTCAAGTCCCTTAGGAGATGACGCAATGGTCAAGACACACACCTCTATGTAGGAGGTGGTGGGTTCGATTCACATTGCGTCGGATATGGTGGGGTTTGAGTTAAAATGAGAGAGCTACACTCTATTGTGTAGCTCATCTGATAAAAAAAAAATGTCCACTCTCAACAATAATTTTTATTTTATTTTATTGAATATTCAAAAATTTATAAGTATTCACGGTCACTTGATTTTAAGTGAGTTCTTTAAGAGTGAGTTCTTATGAAATTAAGACATGTTAGAGTATTTTTAATATTTAATTTATTTGTTGGTTCATATTTTTGAGAACAAAAAATATATTTGTAATTGAAAAATAATATTTTCTTAAAAATATTAAAATTTCATGGGATTTTGAAATTTGAAATATTCATTTTTTTTAATATTTAGTTATTCACAATTGAATGGTCAATTATTTTTCACTAAAAAAAATTAAACGAACGGCTCTTTAATGTCTAATAGTGTCGGGTTGGCCTTTTTGCACTCTTCATAGACTTTCTTCAATTATTAGTTTATAACCACTTCTCACCCATAGGTTAGATGTAGGTGTCTAAGAACTTGACATATGTGAGATTATCCGTCAAGAAATCTCAAATCTCAAATATGTTGCAACTGTTCACAATCTCTTTTCTTAAATGACAGTTAAAAAACGGTTTGATAACAATTCTAATTCTTCAATAATACATAAAAATTTAAGAACGTAAATTCAAAAATATAGAAGTAGCGCAACAACTATATATAATTTAATTCTAACTCAAATAAAACACAAAATAAAATTAATTAAAAATTTCTACAAATTGAATGACCAAAACACCCTCCAAATTTCAACTCAATTTAAGACATACATTTAGATCTTATACTAGATTTTTATTCCCGGCGTTGCTCGGGGTTTTATTATTAGAATGTGTTTTTACTTTCAATTTTTCACATCCAACAATTGTCTATACAAATAATTTAATATTTAAAAAGATATTATCTTTAAATGATCTAAACCTACAAAATTTCTATATTCAACTTTCAACTTGATAATTATTCTTAAAAAATTTATAAGCACGTTAGTAGCTAGATAATCATGAATTTGTTATATGCGTGATGATAAATAAATTGACGCTCAATATC
>JAYMTK010005709.1:0-10011 GCA_036897405.1 Pelargonium myrrhifolium
GGATTTGAAATCGGAGGGTCTCTTGGCGCGAGCTGGTGAGAAAATCACCCATCGGTTGGTGACTGTGTCCTTCCTCAGCTCAGGTGCTCGAGTCTGCGACGCCATTTTTGTCCGTTGTGCTATCTCTGAGTGGCGTTGGTTTTGTGAGGATCTCGGTACTATTGTTGGACTCGTTGTTGGGCTCTTAGGGATTGTTTGGTTGGACCGACCAAATACACACATGTATGCTCATCGGCTCACCAATTGTTTAATGAATAATACGGGCATTGTTCGATTTGGGTCATTTTTGCATGTTTATCGAGTCACTTTTGTCCTCTTGTGTCGGATCGTGTTGACTCACGGGTCATTCCAAATACACGTGTATGCTTATCAGCTCACCAACGGTCGATTTGGGTCCATTATTATCATGTTCGTTTCGTCTCGGGCCAAAAAAAAAAAACAATCACATATTTATCGGGTAACTTTTGTCATTCTATGACGTTGAGTCTAACAGCGATGACTCACAAGTCATTCCAAGTACACATGTTTGCTTATCGTCTCACCAATCACCGATTTGGGTCCAATATCATCAAGCTCGCTTACTTACCAGGTAAATTTTGTTATCACGTGGTGTCAATCAAAATAGAGATAAATATCGAGTCATTCTCGGTTTTAAATGGGGTGGGACAAAAAGCGTCTTCATGTTCATGATTCACCTTTTACCTATCCGAGTTCACTGTTATTTGGACTAGACATTTCGTCAAAAATGCAAACCAAATAAGACACTCGTTTTATGACAAAGGAAGAACGTTGTTTGCTGTTTTACGTCTTCTATGCTCTGGTTATTGATTTACATTCATTGTCGTCAATTTACTTAAAATATTGGTAAACAAAATACACGTAACAGGCACACAAGCGGAAATTTGTAAAGACAAACCCCACGAATCATAAGTAGAATTTAAAAACATGTTGGGTGTAATAAAATATACACGATTTCGAATATATCGTGATCATTTTAATTAAAATTTGCAGCGATCTCAAAATAATTAATTCACAAAAGTTCTACAACCATCCTTGCTTGCACCTACTTGGAGGTGTATTTATGAGTGGGCACGAGCCATGGCCAACCTTCCACTCATCCCAAACCCACCCAATAGACAACAATGACATTTACTTGGGCAAGTACTTTTTTTTTATACAAATATGTGACAAAATTCTATCTTACAACGGCTTAAGGAAACATTGTCAAGACGTATGTACATGCTTGAATCAAGGGACCAATAGTGTTCAGGAAAGAGGCTTCGTCTCTTGTCCCTAGCCTAGGGCTTTTGGCACATGATCACACCAAAGTGATCTCTTACACCACTACTACCAAAAATGTATTAAAAGTGTGGACCGATACTGAGATCTCCTTCCACTGACAGATACTTTTTACCGCCTTGGAATGAAAAGAAAAATAAAACATTAATGTGAAACTATATAAGAATACAAAATTTTATCATCTATTAAAAAAAACAAAACAAATAAAATATAAAATAACATATATATTATTTATATGTTTTGGGTTGCTAATGAGCCACAACAGCTTGTAGTTTCATGGTCCATGTGTTGTCATGTATTGTAAAACAACCACAAATATAGTATTGAAGTATTGATATTAATATCATTACACAGCATTACAACAACTACAGCACACACACACACATATATAGGAGGAGAATAAGATGAGATGGTCTCTGTTCAGACACCACACCACTTAGATTTTGGTCTATCTTCTACACACAAGCCATTACTCACATTAAATAAATAAATATTACTAACGTGTTTGTTTATGTTATTAAACTAGTTAAAAAGACATTGGACAGCGTTACATAATTACATTATAATCTCCGTAAATATGGATCTTAACATACTCAATAGATACTAATTTAGCATAAAAAAAATTATTGGTAATTCACGATATAACCAAATTCCTAAAAAATAAAACAAATACTCATTTCGGGATAAAAATGTAAGACAAATATAACGCTTATTTTGGAATGGAGAAAGTACTATTGCAAATTTGTCTAAAATATTATTTATGAGGTGGAATCGGAGTCTTACTATTTGAGGTTCACGTTTAACAATGTGTTAATCTTAGCATATGACGAGCCTAAAATTCTTGACTCCGACTCAATCTTGGCACCAACCCGACTCATCAACTTCTTTCACACATAAAAGAAGAAGTCATAACATCAAGTCAAAACAGTTGAATCAAATGTACATTTTCTTTTGTAACTTCGCGAACATGTATTATAACAAACTCAAATGATACTGATTAAGACATTGTTTGATAACATTTATGCTGCGAAAGTCGCATACACATTTATTAAAATTGTATCACAACACCAAAATAATAACTTTGAAGCTTTATTTTGTAATGATGGAGAAGGAAAAACAAGTAGTTTATTTTTTATTTTTTATATATACTTATGTTATAAGAAGTAAAAAGAGTCCGTCTTTTTTCAAATATTGCAATAATGACCAATTAAAAAAAACATCTTTTACCCGATAAGAGTGGCGCATATGGTTAACACAGGTTACGTGAATAAAAAGAGGTATCGGCTTCAATCTTCACTTAACACACCTTTTAGGAGAGGTGAATACCTTAACCTGTGTACAAATTTGGAATGAAAATTAGTTTGGGTGCGCTCAAACACAAGGTGCCAACTGCCAAAGTGCGGACCCGTTATAAAACCCCATGAATTAAATAAAAACAAAGAGAAGAAACATCTTTCTAATAATAAAAAAAAAAAAAGAAGCATCTTGACTATGAGAATAGTTTTCATGTTCGATCCATACTAAAAAGTAAACACTCATGTGGGGAGGGGGGATGAACCTTGACCGTGACTGAGCCCTGCACCAGTGGTTTACGCCCCAAAAAAGAAAGGAAAGAAGAAGCATCATTATTCTCATGCAAAACCGTACAAACTTAATCGATATTGTTAGTATTTCATACCTAACCGAGTCGTTTGAAAATTTTGAATAATTAAACATCATTTTGTTGCTAAATTCTTAATTTTGAAAGGAAAAAAAAAAACTATTTTGACAGCAAGATACATATTTTTTCTCATTTTTGTTGTCAAACAAATAGCTCTATCTGTGTGTTTGTGTCTCTCTCTCTCTCTCTCACAGCTCCCCCAAATCTCCACCTAAAAAGAAAAAAGAAAAGAAAAAAAAAAAATCTGTCACTCCCTTGCCTTCCATTGAATCTCCAACCCAACCCAACCCAACCCAACCCTAAATAGCTGTTTCTATCTCAACAACAAGCTCATAGCTTTCTCTCACACCAAAATATGCATTTCTCACATGTCTCTGTGTCTCAGCCACCTCCATCGTCCTCTCTTATGCTTCACTCCTGAACACCCCTACAGCTCTGCTGCTTCGTCCACTTCTCCGATCCTCATCGATTTCTTCGTTTCGAGGTTCGATCTGTGAGTAATCGTTTTCGATTCTTTGTTTAGTTTTGAGCTGGTCCGATCATTGGGTTCTGATTTGTTTTGGATGATCGGGCTGTAAAAGATGATTTTTTTGATGTGTTTGTGGCATGAAGATTGTGTTTTGAGGTGAAAGTGTGTGTCTTGGCTGATTTGGAATGGAAGGTGGATAGATTTGTCTGCATTTTTAGGAGATGCTCTTTGAGAATCGGATTTTTGTGTGGTGTTTTTTCCGGAAATGGTATATTTTGCTATTTCGACGCTCTGACTCGGATTACTGCTTTTGGGTTGATCTTATGTAGCTTGAAAGTTGTTAGTGAGTGAACCTTTTGAGTTTGTTCTTTGGTTTTTTTAGCTGCTATGTTGTTTTTGTTTTGTGTGTTGTAGAAAATACTGTTTGACTTGAATCATTTATTTGCTTTGTTTGGTCTTGAGCTGGTCCTGTCATAGTTTTGTGATTTGTTTTGGATGATGATGATGATCGGATTGTAAAAATGATTTATTTCTTCATGTTTGTGGAAGGAAGTTTGTGTTTTTTGTGTTCTTGTTTTGAGGTGAAAGTGTATGTTTTGGCTGAGTTTCTGAAATGGAATAGAAACTACAATTGTTTCCAAGTTTATTTGGCCTTTTTGTTGGTATTTGAATGATTTATTTGCTCTAATAATATATACTCTGTGTACGTGGCACCGAGTTTGCTTTAGCTCCCTTTAAAACCGTTTATCTTTGTGTTCATTAACTCTTTTGCTATCCTGGGATGCAGGTATTTAAAGGGTTGTGAGTGGGATGTGATTTGCATGGGGTGAGGATGCCGGAGTTGCGAAGTGGAGCGCGGCGATCAAAAAGGCTTGATGATATTCAGCCTCCTCCTCCTCTACCAGTTGATCAAGCAGAGAACTGGCTACTGCCTGTTCAAAACAAGACCAGAAGGAGAGGTGGTGGTGGAAGAGGAAGAGGTAATGCTGCTGCTGTTGCAAAAGGGCCTTCACCAGCAGTACCTGTGAGGCTGGGGGCTGGAGGTAGAGGCCGAGGTGTTAGATTGATAGATTTAGACCCAGAACCTTGTCAGTTGGCGGCTATTGGAGCTGCTGAGCCTGCTTACAATAGAGTAGAGGTGGTGGCGGATAAAGATATTGCAATGGAGGGTGGAAGCGGAGATAAAATAGTGGGAGTTGAAGAAGAAGCAAGCACAACTCCTGTTCCTGATAGGGTATCCACAAACTGGTTATTATTACTTTTTTTTTTCCTTTCTTTCTTTCTCTTATTTGTATCTTTCGAAATGTTATACACGAGAAATTATGTTGTTGTTTCGGAACTGCTTGTTTTGGTAATATATTGTCGGTATTCTGATTTCTTTTCCTGTTAGCCAACTAATTTGGCTGGTTAAATGATTTACCTGTCATTTTTCGATCAGTTGTGTATAGCATTAATTTTAGTTAACCCTTTTTTTTTTTTTTTTTTTTTCTCTTCATGGGTTCAGGTACAAGTGGGTAATTCCCCAATATACAAGGTAGAAAGAAAGTTAGGTAAAGGCGGGTTTGGCCAAGTCTACGTTGGCAGAAGGATTAGTGGTGGATCCCTTAGAACGGGAGCAGATGCTATTGAGGTACTTCTTTATTTTATTTATTTATGTGTAACTGTCCATCTTGGAGGTTCTTAGTAATTGTATGATTCAAGATGTAATGGTATACTTGTTACAGGTTGCATTGAAGTTGGAGCATCGCAATAGTAAAGGTTGTAATTATGGCCCTCCTTATGAGTGGCAAGTATACAAGTAAGTGCCACTATAAGCTTTGAATGGTCACACGACTAGCAACACATTTATGACTGAAAATGCTTTAAATTTATTACCTGCTTACTCTTTTCACTTTTTCTTTGGATTAAAAAGTACCCTAAATGGTTGTTATGGAATTCCTGGGGTTCACTACAAAGGTCGCCAAGGAGATTTCTATATTCTGGTGAGGTTTGGTTCAGAGCTTCTTTCCATGCACCAGGCTTTCTTAAGTTATTACATATTGTGTCTGAGATTTTGTATTTATATTTCAGGTTATGGACATACTTGGGCCGAGTCTCTGGGATGTCTGGAATTCTCTTGGCCAATCGTAAGACATAATCTCTTTTCTCTCTCTCCCTCTCTCTTGTGCACATTGTATTTCTGTGTGTTTGCTCATTGAATTTATTGGTTCCTGAAGCAGGATGTCCCCATCTATGGCTGCCTGCATTGCAGTTGAGGCAATATCAATTCTTGAGAAACTTCACGCTAAGGGGTAAGTCCTTTGATAACTTCAACGCTTTCAGTTTCAATCTTAGTATCATACCACCAATTGATAGCACTTCCTTACAATGTTATAACTTGCAACTTATTGCTTTCTCTTATAATCTTGTCGTATCCTTAACAAGGTTCGTGCATGGAGATGTGAAACCTGAGAATTTCTTACTTGGTCAACCTGGGACAGCTGATGAAAAGAAATTGTATCTCATTGATCTTGGATTGGGTATGTTGTCCGATATTTTTCATTTCATGTACTATATCATGTAGTAGAATATCAAAGTACATCAGGTTATGTCTGACTAAAATTCTTATGCTTCAGCATCTAGATGGAAAGATGCAACATCTGGCCAGCATGTTGAATATGATCAGCGGCCCGATGTCTTCAGGTTTGTGGATCTCTTAATTCACTATGGCATGATTAATCATCATATACTGATCATCTCTTTTTGCAGGGGGACAATAAGGTATGCTAGTGTACATGCACATTTAGGTCGAACGGGTAGTAGGAGGGATGATCTTGAATCGTTGGCATATACATTGATATTTCTTATCAAGGGAAGGTTACCATGGCAGGGCTTTCAGGCAAGTTCATGGCGCTGCTTATATGTGTTGCTTATTATATTGAAGTTTAGCGGACTTTCGTTTATCTTTTCTTACATTTTTTTTGCATTGAAATTGCAGGGAGATAACAAAAGTTTCCTTGTTTGTAAGAAAAAGATGTCAATTTCTCCAGAGTTGATGTGTTGCTTTTGTCCTGCTCCATTCAAGCAATTTCTTGAAGCTATTGAGAGTATGAAGTTTGACGAGGAGCCAAATTATGCCAAGCTGATATCATATTTTGATAGTCTAATTGATCCTTGTGCACCAACAAGACCTATTAGAATTGATGGAGCCATTAAGGTAGTTTTGTTTTCATCCCTTTTTAATATGAATGTCATGCTCCAATTTCTTACCCTTTTTTTGTTCTGTCTCTTGAATAAATAGGTTGGGCAAAAGCGGGGAAGATTACTTATTAATCTGGAAGAAGATGAGCAACCCAAGAAGAAAGTACGGTTAGGTAGTCCAGCCATGCAGTGGATTTCAGTTTATAATGCTCGTCGGCCCATGAAGCAAAGGTAATTATTACTTCTTTAATGGAATTATTAGTAAGCATATCTCATTGTAATAATATGAGTGTGAATAAGCATGTAACCGGTTAGCTAGTTTCTTGGCCAAATAGGGCATGCAAGCTTTACATAGAAACATGTAGGCATTAAAGTTTTGAAATGTTGAAATATATGCTGAACTAATTGCTGATTATGGCTCTGGCAAGTGACTAATGGTTTACGCACAATTGTTGACACAGTTTGTCGCGCTAAAAATGGGAAATCAATTATTTGGAAAATTTTAATTTCTGTGGATAGCCATCACATTCGTTACTGGAAAGTTTACCATTTGTTAAAATTTCGTCACATTACTACAAACTTCAATTATACTAATCCTTAAAATAATAGATAAATTTTATAAATATCGCTTGGTGTCTACGCAGTCGTAAAGGTATAGCCAGTTACCACTCACCCATAATGCCAATTGTAATGGGATAGATTTTGATTTACGTAGTCATAGTGTACGATGGTTTCCCTGTGCGCAAAATGTTGAAGTTGGCAATATCTGGAATTCCTGTAGGATATTCATCTAGTATCAGTCTCTTTTAAGCAAAACAGGCATGTGTGCATGAAAAAAGAGCAGATCGATGGAAAAGATTTTGTGATTTCGTAATTTCTTAGCCCTTGAAGTCAGCTTGGCATGTGAAGACTGAAGAGAGATTGTTTACTTGAGCTCGCTAGTTAATAGTTAATACCTAAGCTGTTAAAGTTTCGCGTGATACGATATTTGTTTGTATTTGTAGGTATCACTACAACGTAGCAGACTCTAGGCTCCGTCAGCATGTAGACAAGGGGAACGAAGATGGATTGTATATAAGCTGTGTTGCCTCTGCAACAAATCTCTGGGCATTAATCATGGATGCGGGGACAGGCTTTTTTGCCCAAACCTATGAGTTGTCAACTGCCTTTCTGCACAAGGTTATCATTTAGACGTGTTAGCCGCTATTAACTTATGTTCACAATTATTGCATGATTTTGATGGTTGAGTTTCTTTATTATTCTTTGGGTTTTGTTAGGATTGGATTATGGAGCAATGGGAAAAGACCTACTACATAAGTTCGATAGCTGGTGCAGCTAATGGGAGTTCCTTGGTAGTTATGTCCAAAGGTTGGTATATCATTTTCTTAACTTTCTTGAATCATCTAGAAACCATCAATAAAATGTGACCATTTCTTGATATTTTGGCGATACTCAGGAACTCCGTACACCCAACAATCCTACAAAGTGAGTGAATCCTTTCCTTTCAAGTGGATTAATAAAAAGTGGAAGGAAGGTTTCCACGTCACATCCATGACGACAGCTGGCAGTCGATGGGGTGTGGTAATGTCCAGGAATGCGGGATATTCTGATCAGGTACTATTTCCTATACAGTATGGGTAAGGCCATCACTGTCCTGGCCCGATTACACTGGGCCTTGGGACAGCAATAGGTGGCCCAATTAATATGCATTTTTATTGCTCGGCTCATGTAATCCCAACCCCGAGCAGGCTTGGCTTGAACTTGACCCGTGACTCATTTTCCTTGCCGGGTATGGGCCGATAAAAAATGTCCCAACAAGGAAAGTTGCGTTTTGGCCTGGCCCGGAAAAGGTAGAATTGTCTTGTGGAAGAAGCTGATTTGTTTTTCCGATGCAAGGTTGTGGAGCTCGACTTTTTGTACCCAAGCGAAGGTATACACCGGCGATGGGAAAATGGTTACAGGATAACGTCTATGGCTGCCACAGCTGATCAGGCGGCTTTCATACTGAGCATTCCAAAACGGAAATTGATGGATGAAACTCAAGAAACTTTGCGTACCACTGCCTTCCCTAGTACCCATGTAAAGGTACGTGCACCACCATGAACAAATTGAGACGATTCAAATCCATCGGAGTTTTTTGTGAATTAGAAAAAAAAAAAAATACAGCGGGTGTTTAACACGATACCCTTTGAAGAGCCCCTTGTTTTTCTTTTGGGTTGGAATGAAAAATTGGAAGTAGAGAGAATTATCTGCAAAAGAAGCCAAGTATAGAGTATTTATGTGCAAAAGATTGTTTTATTTATACCAACACTATCCTTGATGAATATGGTTTTGTTACATTTTGCAGGAAAAATGGGCTAAAAACCTATATATTGCATCGATTTGTCATGGCCGAACTGTATGCTAGCTCGCCAAGTGTTGTTCATTGGAAAAAAAAAAAACTAATCCTCGACTAAAGACGAGGGTCTTTTGTGATGTAATTTTATCAAAATAGGAGGGTGTTGTCTTATACAAAATCTTCATGTAAAGAAGAGAAAAGAGAAGAAAGACATTGAAGAAGCAAAAACTGACTTTGGCTGAGAGGGGGTTGTGACTTACACATTTGTGATTCTAACCTGGCCAGCCATTTGTGCTGTGAGTGAGTGAGTGTATAAGTTAATTACATAATTGTAAAACTGAATCAATCCTCTGTAAATTACAATGCTATTTGCTGATTAATGATATGGAATAGCTCAGTTTCTTTCATATGTTGTGGCTTTGGCTTTCAAAGAATCATTGGGCCTCATGAGTTGAGTATAATCCTGTTTATATTTTGCTATTTAAGCATGAGTTTAGATTTTTCTTTTGTTTACAAACATGTAACACTAAATGCGGCAGAACAACACCCATCAGGCCAAGTGATTTAAAGTGTATAAATTCTTTGTATAAATGAGTCAAAGTTGATGTAACATGGTTTGCACAATAAAACTTGCACATTTGGCACAATTCTCTTAACATTAAACATGGTCAAGTGTTTTTTCTTTGAGTAATATGAGCATCAGTTGACTGATATAACTTATAACAGTAGAGTGACAAGGTGAGGACATCTCATTTAAAAAATCATGATTTAAGGTGTATGAATTCTTTCAGAGATTTCGATATTGCCAATAAAAACAAAAAACACTAAATGAGTCAAAGTTGATGTAACATGGTTTGCACAATAAAGGATTTTGTTTCATTTTAGTCCCTGAAGTATCCATTTTGTGCCAAAATAGTCATTCCGTCAGATTCATTAACAGAATCTGTTAATTTTTGTTGCTATTACCATTTTGCCCTCAACTATTCACCTAATTTTTAAAGAGGTAAGTTCTAAAATAGTCCCTGAAGTATCCAGTTTGTGCCATTTTAGTCCCTAAACTTCATT
>JAYMTK010005710.1:0-10009 GCA_036897405.1 Pelargonium myrrhifolium
CCCCCTATTCCCTCGGGCTCGTCGCCCTCGTGAGGATCCGGACCTAGAGTGGTCGAGACTGTGGTAACTACTCGTGGGCCGATCGACCACATACTGACCATCTCTCCGAGTGTTCGTTGTCATCTCGCGGTTTGGAACGTCGGCTTTCAAAACGTTCAAGGCAATGGAACCTATTGATGTAACTATTTTTCTCAGAAAATAATTACAGTGCTAAATTACGTCGTCTTGATTCTGGCTTTCCCAAGACTTAGTCCAGATGGGAAGCTTGGGCTCGAACTTTGGGCTTGAAACCTTAATGGGCTTCAAGTCCTTGCTTGTTGGGCTTGAACTTCACGCTTGGGCTTCAACTCCTATGTGCGAGCTTCGTGACTTAGTCCGAACCTGCGTACAAAACGCACGGCTAAGCGGAGCCCCCGAATGTGTGCCTGGGAAACCGCATCCGGCGTGCGAATAAGTCACTTTGCACACAAACGAGATTTTAAAGATAACCAGCTAGTTCTTGGGATTAAGCAGTGCCAGACCAAGTTAATTCGCAAAGAACACTCAAGAACACTAAGATCTTCTTTCAAGGAGATTGGAAGATCAAAGAATAGTAAAGTATTCGACCCGACCCTTTTCTCTCACTGGAGTCTTGAATCTTAATGCTCTTGTGGTGAAGAGGGAATGACCTTTTACTTTTGGTATGAGGTCCTATTTATAGGCACCCAAAATACCTAGAGGTGGAGGAAACTGTCTCAGAAAAAGAGTCTAGGGAGCTAGGGTTAGGGTTTGTGTGGTCGGCTACAGTCCCCTATTCCCACTGTGTCTCATTCTTTTTGTTTCCTTATCTGTTTCAGTTTCTTGTGTGGGCCCATGGGCCTTCCACACTTTATTTGACCTTTTTATTCTCTGGATTTATGCCTCATCTGGGCTTCCTTGTTCTCAGGAGTAAGCCTGTTAGCTTAAATTGGTCCATTAGGCCCGAAATCAATTATCTTTGACTTTATCCTTTTTGACCTTTGACTGGTCAAACGATTCACGTGTCTCTTTTTCATTTGTCGGATTCATTTTTCTTTTTTTATGTAGAATCATCTTGCTACTGTATAATGAGTTGCAGGGAGACGTAGGCTCGTGAGCAACTGATCAAACAAAACCCATTGGGCTCAAATGCAGATCGAGAAACATAAAAGTGGCACGACTTACAAAGTGGTGAGGTGTCCCCCAAATCCAATCCAAAATCTCTCTCTCTCTCTCTGACACACTCACTAACACGCATGCTTTTGTTTTTATGACTCATCCCATTATATTCCTTTTTTTTTTTTTTTTAATTTTCATTTTACCGTATTACATGCAACTCACCTCCATCGTGTTCCACAAACCATCACCAATCTCATCCACTCGTTTCAACTCATGTAATTAACAGAGAACACTCTTACATTTTTAGATTGTTGATTCAAAACTAAAATAGTCTTCAAAATTAGTATGATCCTATCTTTTCGCGTCTCAAACTAATTTTATAATCAAATATTGCTATTATTAATATTGTTGCTAAATATGCTAATGTGAATAAAAAAATAAATTAAATTCACAATCGCCAGATGATAAATTGTTTGAAATAAATTCATTTGAACTACATTATATTACAAAAAAAATTGAGGGTAAATGTGATACATGAAAAATTGAAAATAAATGATTGATGTATTATTTTGTCTTTTACATGTATATACAAAAAGCAAAATATATTCTTACCCAAAAAAAAAAAAAGCAAAATATATGCACTAACAAAGGAAAAGAAAAAAAAAAGCTAAACAAACGTTAAAAGAAAGTGACAACTCAGCCCATTTGCTTAATTTACTGTAATGTTTTCCGCAGCGAATCGAAGTTGAGTGAGTATATATGTGTAAAATGAGAAGAAGGTTTGATCAGTGAATCAGAGAAAGATGAGCAGATTTGTGTTGAGCAGAGAGATGAGAGGCCGAGGTAGAGGTCTCCTCCACAACGCTCTCAATCGCTTCACTTCTTTCAATCTCTCCTCCGCCAGGTTGTATTTTCTGTTACATCCACCGCTCCTGTTTCTATTTCCTGCAACTTTTGTGTTCTTCTTTATATTTTAGTATATGGAATTCGAGAGATTTTATATTGTCGATGACGATGATGATTGTGTTTATTGATCTGTTATTGGTAATCCTCTGATTTGGTGATCAGTTCTGCATTCATTTATGCGGCGCACCACATGTAATTGTGATGGTAGTGTGAGTGTTTGGTTGAATTTTAATGTTGTTGGTTTGGAAATGATTGAATGTGTTATTTTATTTGGGGAACTCTGGATCATTTAACTAGCGTTATAAGATTCAAATTTCAAACGCCTGTAACTATGTTTTCCCACAATTTATGAGCTGCTGTGCTGGGGAGGAAGTGTCACATTCCACAAGCAGCGAAATGGATGATGATTCATGTTTGTAAATCTATCAATTTGGGAGGGTTAACATCTTGGTTTATGTAATAATGTATCTGCAAGTTCCTGCAAAAAAATTGACCGGTAATTGTAATTCAATCATTGGTGGTGTTCGACCCCAGAGGGAAGATTTTCATTTTTGTTCAATGGATTGCTTGATTTAGGTTACAAATTCACTGGTCCCCTTGACACTTTCCCTTCTGAAAGCATATACATTTGGGTTAGTTTGATCATTTTGGAGCTGCTCATCTTCCTCACAATTTCAATCAAATATATAGGCCATTTTTATGTATATTTTTGAAATTTTCTTGCCAATGAGAGGATAATCCTAAATTCTCTGTCATTGTTAGTACCTTGTACCAAGCCTTTAGGTTATTAAAATTGTATGCTTATATTACTGGCACTATTTCACTTTATTTACTTATTTATTTATTTTTCCTTGTCTAGCAGATCTATTCACTCTTTACCCTTTGCAACCTTAGAAGTTGAAGAGTTATCAGGTTCTAAACCGGCTGAAGTGCTAAGCTTTGGTAGGTGATTATTTGGGGATACAGTAAACTCTTGTTTGGACTTTCTTAGATTAATAATTAGTTATGTTCTTTATTTCTTTCAGCTATGGTTACATAGAGTATGCATAATATTAAATTGATGTTCAACAGTAGTAAACTGTTGTTCAGCACGCCATGGTCAATAAACTCAAATCTAGCTCTTATTTTAATCTTTCATTTAGCTGCCCAATAATGATCAAAATATTATTTCTTGGCATATCTTGTAGTGCAGGGTAAATGGGTAGGATCTTCAAATTTGAATACTATTGTGGATCCTTTGAATGGAGAACCATTTATTAAGGTTGCAGAGATTGATGAAACAGGAATAAAGGTATGTCCTCTCTGTCTATCTCTTTGGTGAATAAGGTACATCAGTCAGTGTAAGCTGGCTTTATTGCTTTCTTTTTATTGCGTTCTTGTTTTTTTGACCATATCTGTGACAGTGTTGCTAAATGGTCATACATCTTGGTACTTATAAACCATTTGGGCAATACATTATCACCATTTCTTCTCTTATTTCCTACTTCTCTTGCCATGCATAGTAGATAGTTGAAGCATTCAGCCATTCACGTGTTGTAACCAAAAAAAGGTTAGAGAAAATATGTTACAATTTACGATTACTTGTTCTTAACTGAATTTCTGGGTTTTTGATTGCTTTTGCAGCCGTTTGTAGAGAGCTTGGCCCAGTGCCCCAAACATGGTCTGCATAACCCCTTTAAAGCACCAGAGAGGTTTGTGTTACTGATTCTTGTCTCTCCAACCCTTTCTTCATTTCTTCTTATTATTTGTTTAATAATTACCTACCAGATCATCACAGAGATGTCTTGGTAGTGAATATCATGATTATTCATTTCCAATTTAATGAATAGGAAAGTTTTCTGTGATTATTTACGTACTTTCTTAATGAAAAAAAATTGAATACTCATATGGGTACATGTTTGCAGATATCTTATGTATGGTGACATATCTGCTAAGGCAGCCCACATGCTTTCCCTGCCAAAGGTAACAGTTTTTAGTTAAAACAAGTGTTGCCTCTTGCTGTTTTCTTGTTCTTCAAACATGTAACTAAGTTGATTTGGTTATTTATATAATGGTGTTAACAACTTCTGATTTTGAGCGACTTTCAGGTTTCCGATTTCTTTACCAGGTTAATTCAAAGGGTTGCTCCAAAGAGTTACCAGCAAGCTCTTGGTGAAGTTAGTGTTACACAAAAGTTTCTAGAAAATTTCTGCGGAGATCAGGTATTGGAAAATCACTCTTGTTGAGACTTTTTAGTTTGACTTCACCTGTAAAACAAAGTGGAAAGAAAAAAATCACACAAAATGGTGTATGTTGCTGTGAATTGACCTATAACCAATAATCAATTAGTTTTGTTTTATGTGGAAGATATCAGAAGAAGTTAAGTCCTTAATTTTTTTTGCTGTATTTATGGGTTTTCCTAGTAAAGGAATATAACTGAAGAGCTCAAGACCATATGCATTTTCTTTCTACTTGATGCTAGGTTCGTTTTCTGGCAAGGTCTTTTGGCATACCTGGAAATCATCTTGGACAGCAGAGTAATGGTTTCCGTTGGCCTTATGGTCCGGTAAGGCATTATCTTTGAACAAGTTTGTTATATTTCTTCGATATGCCAACTAATCTCTATCTATGTTACTATGTAGTATGTGGTTCTGATGAGACTCGAGAGCTATACTAGGTTATTGAACCATGTGATTACTTTTATGCTACAACGTTGAGCTAGTTAAGTTCATATTTGTACATATCACCATGACTACTGCAAGAACAATGTTTATCTCACATAAATTTGCTCAAACCCAGAAACTTTCTGTGTCGTGTTACTTCTTTGCTGACAAGGCATAGTTTAGTTTCATTTCTAATGTCTAATATATATCTGGCACAAATTTTGTTTTATGATTTATGCTTCGTGTTAAGATGAATGCACTCTGTGCCATGACAGTCTCTATTTGTGCATATTTCGTTAGAAATTATTATTATTATCGTTGATTATATTTTTTCTGGATATCCATATATATTCTCTTTAACTTGAATATCTAAAGGAAAGCTTTTACAGGTTGCTATTGTTACCCCCTTTAATTTTCCACTAGAGATTCCAGTACTTCAGTTGATGGGTGCCCTTTACATGGGGAATAAACCTATTCTCAAAGTTGATAGCAAGGTATACAAGTAAACACTGTTGCTCTAATATTGAAAAGTTTATTTATTTGTGAAGAACAATACAACTTGTTTAAAACAAATCATTTGGTGAGCGACAATGATGATGAAAAACATGGCAGAACTAGCAGCCGTGCTGATTGATAGATATACGATAAGTATTTCGGATATTGTTGAGCTAATAACTACTGCCTTCTCGTTTGAATTATTTGAAGTTTCTCTTCTTAATATTTATCTATTGAGCTAAACCCTTTGTGAGAAAGTTTTAAGTTTTATTTACGTATTTCATTGTACTCTTTTTGATATTTTGTGGCGCATGACAATGATAAAACTGCTGAATTTTGTTTTAGGTAAGCATTGTTATGGAGCAAATGCTTCGGCTACTTCATTATTGTGGCATGCCGGTTGAAGATGTTGACTTCATAAATTCTGACGGGAAAGCAATGAACAAGATATTATTGGAGGTTTGTTCCTTTAGATGTTTCTCATATGATCTAACTTTGATAGAACCTTTTGTTCTTACCAATTTTACAGCAATAGGAAGGAGTTGCTTAGTAGTTTTTCATTTATGAACTCTAATACACATGTGAACATACTTTGATTTGGAAATGAAGGACAATATGAAGACAATTTATATTAACCAAATTAGTAAATACATATGTAAAATGAGCAAACAATAGCTGCTGAATAGCTATGAGTAACAACAACAATGCAGCATCAGAATAGCATCTTAATGAGGAGATGCTATGTTTTGGTATAATAATATGCAAAGGTCGTGTCTTTCTTATTGAAAAAGTTCTCAGAGTGTAATTTAAGCTTTCTTATTGTCACAATAATTATTTTAACCCACAATTTTACAGTTCATGATTTGCACTTTAAGATTTGATTAAAGCCTAGCTGAACATGAATTTAATCCTTGTACTACCTGTTCAGGCAAATCCACGGATGACTCTCTTTACTGGTAGCTCAAGAGTGGCAGAGAAATTGGCACTTGACCTGAAGGGTCGCATTAGATTGGAAGATGCAGGATTTGACTGGAAAGTCTTGGGGCCTGATGTTCAAGAGGTGTATTGAATGTATTTATTTTGTAATTCTGATAATGCTGTTTGCCTTGTGCACATTCAAAGCGATTGTTGGTTTATCTCCATTTGGTTCCTGAATGGCAGGTGGATTATGTTGCATGGGTCTGTGATCAGGATGCATATGCATGTAGCGGTCAAAAGTGCTCTGCACAGTCAATACTATTCATGCATGAGGTAAGTTGGCATAATCAATCTTGAAAACATGTCTGTTAATTCCATGATCATGTCCTCCTTGCATCTTTGTGGTCATCTGATGCTAGAGATTGGGAATTATACTGTTGCAATCTCTTAAATCTCCTATTACTAACTGCTAGAAATATCATTGATTATGTAAATTAGGGATGATACCCTTTCCATTTGTAGAATGCTTGTATCTGTTTATATTAATTGTCCAATATGCTAATAAAATTGAACTATTCTTCTCCACCACCATTAGCTAACACTAACAATGTGATATACTTGCACAGAATTGGGCTGCAACTTCACTATTATCTAAAATGAAAAATCTTGCTGAGAGGAGGAAGTTAGAAGATTTAACCATTGGGCCAGTCCTTACTGTAAGTATTCTATTTTTGGTCTTTTGTTCAAGTGGATTGAATGGTTATTCCTTTAAATGTCTATCATGTGGAGTGAATGAAACTTTAATCATTATTGGTTTTATCCTGATCATGCGATGGAAGCTGAATGAGTTCAGTACTTTATTTGTCTCTGTTGGAACAGAGCAAGTTTGTTTGAACATTTAAGCATTTTTAAAGAAGGTTTGATATTTTATGAATCTCAATGCCATAGATTGAATTTGTCTATCACTTGAATTAAACTTAACTGCTTGTTTACTCCAGCTAAATTACTCTTAATTGTGTTTTATTTTGGTTTTCTCTTTTGAAGTGGTGGAGGATTTCATTTGAAAGAGAAGTTTTATAAGTTAGCTATACTGTTAGCAATGTTGAATGACACTGAATGCTAGGCTCCAAATAGATTGCAAAGTTATAAGATGATTGTAGCGGAAATGAGAATGTTTAGGTGGATTTGAGGTAAGACTAGGAAGTAGGAAGGATAATGTTAGAAATGAAATTCTATGGAATAGAGTTTGGTGGCTTAAATTAAATATCGGATGAGGGAAAATCGCCTTAGATGGTTTGGACATGTGCAATGTAGGGAAGTTAGTGACTCTTGAAGGGGAAGTGAGAGAGTTCGGTTGGGAGAAACTAAATGAGGTAGGGTTATAGGCCTAAGTTAACATGAAAAGTAGTATGAAAAGACATGCTAAAGAGAGGAAATAGCATTAGATAAAACAGAGTGGAGAACACAACATTATTCGGGAATTGCTTAATTGTTGTTGTAAGCATTGCACAATGACCTGATTCATGATATACATTTTGCATTCCATGTACATCCATCTCATTCTGCACCTTTTCTCTACTTCTCCTTGATACCATTCACTCCTACAAGTTTTGCTCCTTTTGCATGCATCTCAGAATAATGCTAGCCATGAAGTGTTGATATTGTTGTTATTTTAATTGTGCCCTTTTACTTTTGTTGTTGCAGTTCACAACTGAAGCAATGCTAGAGCATAAGAATAAATTGCTTCAGATATCAGGTTCAAAATTACTTTTTGGTGGTGAACCCTTGGAGAACCACTCCATTCCACCTGTTTATGGTGCTATAAAACCAACAGCAATTTATGTTCCACTTGAAGAAATTCTGAAAGAAAAAAATTATGAACTGGTTACCAGGGAAATTTTTGGACCATTCCAGGTAAAGAAGAAAAGTGATCACCAGTGATACTGAATGCTATTTTACTACGGCCTCTTTAGTCCTACATTTGTCTCTCATCTGGAACTTTTTCTTGTGCTCCTTGGATAATACAACTAACATCAGTTCCTAATCTGATAGACCCAATAGTTTTCTTAGGTTCAGTTGTTTTCCTGTCTTCACTGTCTTTAAATCAATCCATTCATTGTCTCGGTTGTTTAGAATTTAGAAAAGTTGTAAAAATGTTTTGATCATCAATCACCTTAGAGATCTCGAAGAAAGTACTATTCTGCATCCATAAGAATTTGGTAACTTCTGACTCTGGTTCCTGGAAATAAAGATTCCACTGCAACTAGACTAGTCACTGGCTTTCTCTCTGTTATCGCGGTTCTTTTCATTGTAAAGATTGAAAAGATGTGATACTGTTTTCTTCGAAACCAAAATGTTGGTCTGAGTTTAAGTAGGCAGGGTTAAGTTTTTTATATAGAGAAGCAAGTCATGGATTGGTTTAGTTCAGCTTTCCCACATGTCAAATTGGTAGCTGAATTTCTAAATTTGAACAAGTTACTGCAATTCATGGTAATTGCTGACGAAAAAAAAAGAAAGCTCGTATATAATTAATTAGAATTCAATTATATCCCTGGGCTAGGTGTGTCTGATGGATCTCTGTATTGAAGAGGAAATCTTGGGAATAAGAACATTAGTCAGTTTTGATTATCGTTTTCCACTTACTTGGATACACTATATAATAACTGGAAGCTACTAGTTGCTAATTGTTCTGTCATTCTCGATTTTTTGTCATAGATTGTTACCGAGTATAAGAAAGATCAACTCCCAATGGTATTGGCCGCTCTTGAGAAGATGCATGCTCACTTAACGGCAGCAGTGGTTTCAAATGATCCCCTATTTCTGCAGGCAAGATTCAACTAGCTCTTTTTTTAATTGTCCATTTTCTTTGAATTATTTACATGTAAAGGATATGAATGGAAGTGCCGACTACATGCTCAACCCATTATATATACGACTAAGTTACAGAAGTTAAGGATTTTTTTATGCATGCTAAGCTTTCCACATGGCAATTTGCTACGGCTACCTTAATTAGCTAGACCTCCACCTCTGACCTTAAGCTTGCATAGAAAATATTTAGATTTTCTTTTAATGTACCGGTAAAACTTGTTAATGAATAATTTGCCAATGGCACGAGAATAGGATAGCCCCTTATTGTGAGATTTAATCTACAGGAAGTTATCGGCAACACGGTTAACGGGACTACATATGCTGGATTGAGAGCAAGGACAACCGGAGCCCCACAGAATCACTGGTAAATGAAAATTTGAGTGTTTTTCTTTATTGCTACATGGAAAGATTGTAAAATGATTGAACTTGTTCAAAACAAATGGGGGATGACAGGTTTGGGCCAGCGGGAGACCCCAGGGGAGCAGGAATCGGGACCCCAGAAGCGATAAAGCTTGTATGGTCGTGTCACAGAGAAGTCATATTCGACATTGGTCCCGTGCCAAGAAACTGGGAAACTCCTCCATCTACTTGAGAAGAGGCTAACATGGATGGAATATTCTATCAGCTGTTCTCATTTGTTGGAATAATTTGAAGGAATTTGTGTTGTGTTTACACATCTGGGCTTTTTCCTTCCTCAAGACATCAAATAAATTTTGTAATTCAAGGCCTACTATCTTAGTGTTCTCTTCCTTTTTATAAGTTTATTCGCACACAACATCAAATCATCACAACTATTGGATAATCCCAACACTAAATATTGGTTAGCAACTGCTTTGTGAAACTTTCATGTGTCAATTAGTTGCAAAAGTTTTTACAAGTTGACTTATGGAATTTTTTTGGAAGTCGCCAAAATTGCTCAATAGGAAGATAAAACATTCTGATTTATTTTTGTTCGATGCATGCAGTGCAACCAAAATTACCACTGAGTAAAATGTATATCAGTTGACTATATAAAGTTATATCAGTTGCAACTTAACAAAGCCAATGAGGTGATGACATCTCAT
>JAYMTK010005711.1:0-10009 GCA_036897405.1 Pelargonium myrrhifolium
CCCTAAAAAACTGGCTCATACTAACTAAACATCCCTCTCTGCATGAATGGTTATGCATGACACCTCATGGACTTTGACTTATAGTATTCGACCCCAGGACTGAAACCCGCCCGTAATGAACTACTCCCTGTCCCGGGTACCTTGACCTGGGAAATCCGACCCGACCCTTCCCTATATCCGCCTCCTCCGCTCCAACCACAACCTCCACCAGGTTCAGACCCTTAGCAGTACCGTATCCCCTCCAACCACCACCGTCTTCCGTCGACAACTTCCTTTCTGCCACCCACAAACCAAACCCCAGCAAGCACCGAGAACCATCGGGAAACACCAACTACGCTACTTGACACCACGGAACCATCGTGCCACGCACTCCGAACAACGCTTGACACGAAGCCGACAAGACCCCTGTGCTTCCTCTGCCCACGACTACCATCTCCATATGACATCAACCCGTTACCGCCCAGCCTGATCCTCACTCGTCGTTTCCCTTTCTTTGTTGTAATCACCATTGTCATTCCAAACCTGATGATGTCGTGTTGTCGCTGCCGTGAAATAGCACCTCGCTATCTTAGAGACTCAACCTAACACCCTAGCCGCCGTCAGAAACCCAAAACAAAACCCTATCCGTCGTCAAAACCCCTTTAACACTTCAATCCCACGAACCCTTCTCCCTCAAACTCCCCCACCACTGCCCTGGATCGACCTATTCGGCTCCGACTTCACAAACCGAAGACAAAAACCCCAAACCCTAACCGCTACTACCCACACCCTAAACTTCCCTAAACCTAGACGGTCTTAGTAACTTTAGACTAGCTAACAAACGAACACAAAGTTGTTATAGATTATAATTTCATTTAGTATTTCTCTCCTTTTTGTTGCTATGTTTATAAATGATACATATATAACAAAAATAAAATTTCAATGAATTGAAAAGTTCTTATTGTCCTATTGATGGATCATTTTACGAGAGCACAAGAGATCACTCACAAATGAGCTCACGCTCACTCATTTTATATATGCTCTAAATCCTAAAGCTTTTGCTGTCTTTCTTTCTTTGTAAATTACATAAAACCTATTTATTATATCCAAGTAAAAAATAATAACCCCAAAATAGAACATATAAGAAATGATCTAATGCATTAAACTGTTGTTTGAATAGAATATTTAATGGTTTTTCAAATAAATATACTGCGATCAAAACTCATCAAATTGATTGAATGCATGTTCAAATTTTCTAAATGGTTCATTCCACACTTATAGAGAGTTTTCAATTTCTTTTTTAAAAATATCGGCAATCGATACATTTATTATAAACTTCGAAAAATAGACGATAAAAATACAAAGAGAACTAAAATGGTGGCAGAAAAACGTCATGAGACAAGATTCATCAATAAAACGACAAAAGTGACCTATAGAAGTGAGATTGAGAGAGCTCACTAAAACTTATATGACTGACGTGTCAGTTCCAAAAAATCGAAATAATGAAGAAGAATCTTGTTGTCCTATAATATCGCAATACACGTTCAACCAAAATGTACAATTGTTCAATCTCGAGACATTTTTTAAACCTTTTATCAATTTGAACGGTTAATTTTACTCTAAAACCAGACCTTTCTAGTAGTATCACCAAACACAATAATCATTGCCACAACTTGGTAAATGCCCTCTTCGCTACGTCTCACCATCAAAGCAAAGCAATTTCGTACTGTACTTGTGATGTTTGCAACAAAATTATAAGATCTTCGTAATCTTCCGAGGCCTATAAATTAATGAATTACGTATACAAAACAATGACATGAACTAAATATTATATAGAAATAAAATTGACCCAACATTCCAAAAATGCTACACAGCAAACAAAAGAAGGCCACATGTAGGCTCGGTGACTCATGGCCTCTCACATATTCAAATCATCAAATACCCTAAATAGCATTCCTTGGAAGATTCGTTTGTGGTTACATAAAATAATGAGCAAAGCTTGGTGTGAATCAACAAATGTTCCAAAACTATTGGAGCCAAAGCTGCTTTCACAGAAACATCAGCTACCCACTAACTTTTTCGGCGACAACAATATTTGTGTTTTCTTACTTTCAACTTATGATCCAATATGTACTTTGCCTTAGGATTTTGTTTCTCACACATGTTGGTTTCGTATTGGACTAAACATGTCTGTTATCGAGCTGGTTGCCACCAACAAATTGTAGCTAAATGACAAAACATCACCATTTTACGAATTAGATTTAGATATGCACACAAACATTGTAGTTTCTGAATTCATTTATCATCAAATCTGAGGGTTATTTTCGCAAAACCACTATGTTGTATTGTTCACGGATAGCTAAATACTCTAAAGTATTGTCCGCGATGTTTAACTATCTTAAAATTTCAATCACATGACTATACTAAATTTCGGTACTTTAGGACAGCTAGATGTCGTGGACAAACCTTTAGATGATTTAGTTGATCACGTGTACTGACCACATAAACGGTTATATAGGATTGAGTGGCGGATCTTGGTTGGCCGTCTCTTATAGATGAGTCAGATGCTCAACAACTTATTTAGGCTTTGATGATCATATGGGAGGATTCCAGTGTCTTTCTCTAATCATAAGTGATATTTTAGAGCAGTTTTCATGTACAGATTTTTGTTTTATTTGTAGGTTTGAGAATCGGGTGGCATACAAGTTAAGACGATCATCCGATTTTGTGTTAGTTGATCACTTAGAAGAATATTTAGGTTTTTGTACCCCGATAGATATTTCTGATTTGTTAATAAAGAATAGTTTTGTTTTATATATAAGAAGAAAAAATTGACCGAAGTAGGTATTGTTACATGATGTAATTTTAGTGAAACTAGATGTCATGGTCTAATCTTTAGAAAACTTAATCTTTTGTGGGCATTATAACAAAGTGATTTTACATAATTACCCCCAAATTAAATAGGAATCACTTGTGCTATCTATTATTCAACAAATTACGGATTGGCTTAGGCCGTACGGATTTGATATCAAGCTGTCAATTCTGTCTTGGATTCTTATTGAAATGTGATTTGGTGGTTAAAGATGTTTTGTTTTGTTTTGTTCTTCTTCATCCTAGACAGCTACATCAATTGAACTGTAACAAGTAAAAAAGATTCTACTTATCAGAAACAGTAATTAGATTTTGATTAGTATGACAAGTTTAGTTGCAACTCAATTGAGGAATATTTTATATCTTAAAGTTTCCGAAAGAAGCCAGCAAAAAGTTTAAACAGGAGCTGGATTCATAATTGTTGGATTCAGTAATCAAAGTGCATATGATTGATCAAGCACTTATGAGATCATCAAAGATACTACATCAGTATTTTAATGTTTTTTTGAGATTGAATGTGGATATAAATCCATATGAGACATCATATATACAAATAGATATGTTGCAATTGTTTTGTGTCATAGAAATTGGAGACAGAAAAGCAATTATAGGATTAATTTGCATGAATGATGGGTTGGGGAGTTCCTGAACAGGGTTGGAGGAAGGGTCCTTGGACTCCAGAGGAAGACAAGTTGCTTCATCAATATGTGAACCTCCATGGGGATGGGAAATGGAGCTCTGTTGCCAAATCTACAGGTAATTAAGTACTTGTAAATTATAGAACAACTTTGTTTTCAACAATGATGTTGAATATATATATGGTCATTTTTAAGGTTTGAAGAGGAGTGGCAAGAGCTGCAGGCTAAGGTGGGTGAATTACCTGAGGCCTGGCCTCAAAAGAGGCCAAATAACACCTCAGGAGGAAGCTATCATCATTGAACTACATTCCCTCTGGGGCAACAAGTAATGCTCTCTCTCTCTCACACATATTATATCCTCTGTTCGAAAATGAGTATCCACTTCTCTCTGATCTTTCCGTCCCTTTACATGCTCATTTTATACTATATACTTATCTGTCCGAAAATGAGTATCCACTTTTTTTTATGAGTTCTTTACTGACTTATCTGAGAGATATTAATCGTTAGTTATTCATAACTTTTATGGTAAGTGTAGACACTCATTTTGTGACAAATGAGTAGTTTTTTTTTTTTCTTGTTCTTTAATGTATGCTATGAATTTATGAACATATAGATGGTCAACGATTGCACGATACTTGCCTGGAAGAACAGACAACGAGATAAAGAACTATTGGAGAACACATTTCAAGAAGAAAGAAAAAGGCGGTCCATCTCAGAAGGAAAGGAGAAAGGAGTACCAAATGCAGAAACAAAAACAAAAACAAGATGATGAGCAACATGAAGAAGTAGAAGAAGATGATGATCATACTGTGGAAGCTTCAGCTTCAGCTTCAGCAATCAATGGAAAGAATGTTATGGTAGAGGGAGAGGGAACAAGATCAGAAGAGAACAACAACAACAATAATATGGTTTTCATGTATGCTAGTAACTATTATAGTTGGGAGGACCAGAATGATGAACAGAACTGGCCTATGATGTCTCATCAGTCCTGGTCAGAGTCTTCCTTGGGAGAGGAGGGGCTATGGAGTGGGCTATGGAACCTGGATGATCTTTCAACTACACATTACCATAATAAAGATAATAGTAAGTTGCCAAGCCAAAATACTCATCAAGGACTACAACATTCTTCTTATTCTGGTGGTGGGGATCATGCACCAACTAATTAATTGCAAGTAATTGATGCACACATTGTTCGATTTTAAATAATGTAGCATTGGGTTACATGTAAGGGTCTGGTTTTGCTGAACTTATTAGTAGGATTTGACTTGCATTTTATATAGTAAAAAATTATTACCACTCTACTCGATACATTGTACTATTTATTCGATGTTCTTTGCTAGTGAAGTATTGCTATGTTTTGGGTTTTCTAATATTTCCTTTTTCTGGCCATATTAATAAACTATCCACTGGTATTAATAAAATGAGTAAGGATACATCTAATTAAATGTCTTTTGTTGGTTTTATATATTCACTTTTTCTTTGTTTATATCCGTTTTTGTTACAGAGAAATGATCTCGAAAAATTAGTTTTAAAGAATTCTAATTATTTAAAATTATAACGAAATGTAAAATACAAAATAAAAATTGACACAGAAACTGTAACAATTATATATAAGAAAACACGAGAAATAAAATTAATTTTAAAAATCTTTAAAATAGAAACAAAATAAAATGCCCTTTAAACAACATCAAAATAGCTTCAAAACATAAACACACAACATACACACTTGAGCAAAGCTTGGTGTAGTCTATGACTCTTTTTCCCCCTTGGACTCGCAAAATTTAAGCTCAGTCTAAGATAAGCCACATCTGGCCCCAAGAATGTTCCAACTCCTACGTTAGAGTATCAAAACATATCGGTCCCAAAATGGGCAGAGGCATCGGAGGTCAGTCGTGTTAGGAATTTCTTTTACAGAAATGTTTCAAGTTCAATGCCTTGATCTTAACTTTCAGGATCTTGAAGCAGAGCATGTCGCCAACAAAAGGTAGCACACTATTAAGTAGAGACCTCACGAATCTGATAATAAAAATCTCAATCGTAAAGAACAAACACTAGAGAGAGTTTTGGTGTGAGAATTCCCAAGTGTAACAAATGTTTTTATCCTCTTATCAAAGATAGAGGTATTTATACTCGCAACTATTTGTCATGTGTTATCACGTGGTTGGTTGTTAACAAAGTGGTGTTCATTTTGGATCCATTTGAGAGTTGAATTCTAGCTTTCAAGACATGTTGTCCGTGAGCGCATGGGACAATTCGGGAGCTCCCGCGCTTACCCTTCAAACGGTACGGGGATGATCAAAATTATTAGGAGTCCTAATCATTTTGAATAGTGAACTAATGTCAAGTAGATGGTGGTAAGCGAGTGAGATGGGAAGATTTTGAATAACAATGCGACTTCCATGATTCAATTTAATGTTTAGTTCTCTTTCCGTTCTATACCATGGGATTACAGAGCGGGTCCGTACTTTGGCAGTTGGTATCTTTAAGTCATTTGATCACACTCAGACTAATTTTCATTCGAGATTTGTTCACATTTAGAAATTTCACCCTCCCCGTGGCTCAAAAAAAAAAAGTTGAACCTGATAAAAAAAACGAAGGTGTTATTGCAATTAAACTTGTCTTGGGTTCCATTCTAGCCTTTTCAATTGCGGGCTTTAAATTCCATTATAAGATTTCATTTAGGTAATAAAGGGTTGGAGCAAGCCCACTCACTTCACTCGTCCATACACATCTTTTTTTATTTAATTTTGTAAGGAAAATATGCTTCCAATTTAATAAATCAGATGATAACAAACTGTTAATAAGTACGAAATAATGACTTTCAAACCACCATAAAAGACCCGAGATGATCTAGCAATACAGTGGGTCACCCGCTTCTATTCATAATACATCTTTTTTATTTAAGTCTGCACTGTATGCACTCGTACACAAATATAACTACAAAACTCTAATAGAATCCTATTATGCTAACACATGTAAGATTGCTTCCTTCCCCCCAAAGCAAAACACTAATCAAAGAAATTTACAAGAAAGATAGGGGAAGCAAAGTTGAAAGCAATATACTTGTACTGATTTTATGACCTACACCTACTTTGCTAATAATAATTGTACTGATTTTATGACCAATATCTTCAAATTTGAAAGAGTTAATGATATGTTCACTTTTGAGACAAGAGATTTAAATGATGGATGTGATAAATTGCATTGAGATTAATTTATAGAATATGTTGTTATAGTGTATGCAAGGAAGCCTCTATGGATGCTACTCCAATGATGCAAATAACATAGTAAATGAAAGTGAAAAATGGGCAGACCATTATGTATGATAGCACATGCTCCAAGGACATTTTTGCCAAAGAAAAGCAGTGGTTGAGTGGAGTGGGGGTCTACAAACACCAGACCTTCTCAATGTACAAATATGCTATCTATCTTGGTCCATTTTCTGGAAATACACTTTCAGAATGTTGACCAACTACAGGAGACTGTGTGACTAGACACCATCAGTTTTCATTTCTAGATGGCAGTTTTTTTTTTCTTTTTCTGAAGGAACTAAATGGCAGTTGTATCATAATATTGTTGAAGAGGAATCTTAAATTCCATTACCCATAGCATATAGATTGAAATGAAATACTCTCTCCGTTTCAAAACGAGTGTTTGTTTTAAATGAATTTTGTCTTAAAATGAGTGTCCATTTTCTTTTTCAAGAAAGTTAGTTATGAATGAATAACCAATAATATCTCCATAATAAGTTAGTTAGTATCCATTAACATAACAGATGAAATATACCACACCAACTAATTTCTTCTTAATATTTCTCAAAATAGAAAGATGACACTCATTTTGGGACGGAGGGAGTAGCAAATACGCAATGCCTATATACATACATTGACATGTGAAGTCCTCCATCATTGAGCTATCCTTCAGTTGTTGAAATGGAAGGGCCACATTTCTTTTAGTTTTTAATTTTTAGTTTTAAATTAAAAATTACATCGACTTCATAATTTTATGAATTAATCAATAAAAATCTATTATTTATAAAGTTGTGACGGGAACACAATATGAAAAATCTCAAATCTTGTTTGAATCTAATAGAAAGGAAACAAATAAGCCAAACCAAACAATTATTATATGCACAAGTAGTTACTAATCACAACACCACTCTGGTCTTTTGGCTCTCTCTCTCTTTTTGTTCCTTTTTTTCTAATATGTCCGGTAGCCACAAGAGAACAATATCTCACTTAATTGCCCTAATGACTTAATGGAATTGTGCTAACAAATAATGAGTAATATGGACATTAGTTGACTGATATAACCTTATATCAGTTGCAACCTAAACTATGTAGTTTTGAGTTTAAAAAACTAATAAGGTGATAACACTTCATTTCAAATCATGGATCCGGACGGGTCGTCCCGCTCTCACAAATTCACTTGAGTTGGTATAAGTGAAATTTAATGAGGTGTCATCAATTCATTGACTAGGTTTAAGTTTCAACTACTATAAAGTTATGTCAGTCAACCGATATCCATTTTACTTTTTATTTTATATATTAAAACGGGACCCAACCCAACAAGTTGGAATGTGCTCTGGCCTGCTATGGCCCACCTCTTGCTCTGCCATTGGTTGGGGCTATGTTTCTCTATGTGAACCAAAGTTTTGTAAATTTCATGAGAAAGATGGAGATTTGGTAGCATTCTACCTAGATCCAACTGTTTTGGGAATGAGAGTTTGGGGAAGATACTCAATAAAATATGAATGCCAAAATATGTAAGGCACAAGGTCTTGAAACAAGATCTCACATTGGGAGTGATTGGCAGAATCTTGAAAGAGTGAGCATTGTCTGTAGGTGCACAAACCATTGTTTAGCATTCACTCTGAGTCATGAACTAGTCAAAGACTTTCTTTAATGGTTTTAAATTATTTGGTGAGTTATAGAGTGACGAATTCACTTTCGTATCTGATCAAATAATTAATGTGTAGACACACAACGCCCTTCCGAATCAGTTCAAATATGTTTTGACTTCGTTCAACTTTAGAGCTTTTACATGTCCAATAACATGATACCAAACAAAACCATAATAAAAGGGTGAAGTTAAAAGGCTAATTTTCGCCAATAATTGTACAGTGCATCTAGCTTTCCAGTTTGACATCGCGCGTCCGACTCAGAGTGGAGTGTCCAACAGCAACATCTGAATTCTGAAACGTACGTGTGCAGTCACTGTTCATTTCAACGCCGTTTCATCTATATGGTGTCTCTCTCGATGCAACCAATTAAAAATCAGTTGTCGTGACTTAGCACAAACTACTGTGCCCTAAATTATTTGCAACCTAAGATGGTTATCTTATGGAGCCCCGTCTATAACTGGTCTAGGTATCTCTTGTCCTGGACAATTTCTTGCTTCTCAACAGTAGAACTGGTCTAGGCATTCACTTTGAGTTCAAAATAGTCCATGAACTCTCAACAGTAGAATGGACAATTTAGACCTGAATTAATGGATGTCATGTAAAGAATCATCTCAACTAAAAATTTAAGTTGATAGTTGAAAACTCAATATTAGTTGTTTTATATTCTAACACGCTTCATCACGTGCAACTCTATTTTCGCTTTGCATATATATGGCTCATGCACAAGTCCAATTCTTACATTGTGCTGAAATTTAATATGGGTGACGACATGACTTGAATTTGGGAGTTTTAGTCATCAATGTTCTTATATTATGTAAAGAATCATCCAAACTAAAACCATAACTTGATAGTTGAATTCCCAATATTAGTTGTTTTATATTCTAATTACATACCCGACCCTACTTTTTCTAGATTCTAACCCGTACTGTTAAACTCTCGAGTTGGGTCGAGTTTACGGTGTAAAACTTTGAATCGGGTAAACTCGCGCTATTCAATATATTTCAGGCCTAAAACTCAACTCAACATCCTATTTGTCAACTCTAAACATGAGTGGGCCAATATAATATATCTATTTCAAAATGAGAAAAAAAGTATTCATTTATTTTAAAATTAACAATTTAATTAGTTATTGTACTGTCTCAAAACAACCGAAGTAGTTTATTCTGCACTATTTTTGTATACATATCAATAGGCTTCTAGGCTTGGCTTCATATCAAAAAATAAAAATAAAAAAAGGCTTCTAGGCCCAATATTAAGCCCACTTGCAAGGGTGAAATAGACTTTTAGTCTATTAGATATTTAGATGTGTACAGCAATGGTGGTTGCTGTTTGGGACAAATAAATTTGCAAGATGTTATTTTCTTCCTTAGGAATTGAAGTTGTGGTGCTGTGAATATACATTGAACATATATATACAAAGTACTCATTGCTGTCTATCCACCTATTAACTAGGAAAAGAACCCGTGCGATGCACGGATATACATATGATATTAGTCGATCTTTACTAAATACATACATAAAAAATGATGAGAGTTTTAATTGTAACTAAACATATACAAAATTAAATTTTGTAAATGTAATTTCGATGATGATCTTACATGCTTCTCCCAACTTGAAA
>JAYMTK010005712.1:0-10009 GCA_036897405.1 Pelargonium myrrhifolium
CTATATTCTCAAATTATTAATATATTTGCAATTCCGTGCAACGCACGGGTACTTTACTAGTTTATATGTTATAGGATAGAACAAATAATTTATTAAAAACATTACTAAAGGAAGGATCCAGAATATATGGTCATGCATAACTAATTTTTACAAAGCAGTTAATTTTAAAAGGGAAAAAACCACTCATTTAGTGCACATTGCTTATTAAGAATAATTGATTTTTTTTTAATGTAAATCATTTAGAGTCGAGTTATCGATGCAAAAACCTCCGCACATATTTATGCAAAATCAAATGATTTTAATTATAGAGGCAAAAATCCCACCACATTGTTTATTAACCGGCCTGAGATCTTTGATATAAATCGTCAGTGTCTGGTAACCGAGGTAATTCCTTCAATGTAAATCATAAGGCACCTACTCGAGACCTCTAATAAACCCATAACAACTCGGCGTCAACAGATCCGCAATTGACGGTGGCAGGCTCAGGTTATTTTATGGTCGTTCGTATGTAGATGCAACATTTGCATGTTACAAATAGAAGCTATTGAATGACATGACAATGAGGACATGTAGCTTTGATGCATTATGGCTTATGCCTAATAACAAGAATCAAGAATCAAAAGCTAAAACATGTAGACCTTGAGAGTGTAATGTAACATAAGACATATAAACATGCAAAGCTTCAAAGGTTAGCTACAACATGAACTGAGCATAAACAGGATTCCGGCAAATCAATCGATACATTTTTGCAAACACTCGTACAAAGACAAGAACAAAAGCAACTTCAAAACGCTGGGAAAAAGCGTCCAATGAAGCTCAATTGACTATACAATGTAATTTATAACCATATAGCTATTTGGAGGATATTGGTTCTTCTAGCCTTGATTTCTTTTGTACATAGATTACAGAGTATGGGCGGAAAAGGAAGAACCGAGCCAGTTGTGAGTTCCTATTTTCCGATCTTATACCTGTTCATTGCCCTTGAGAATGTTGTACTTGCAGAGGGGACACGTTGCATTCATCTTCAACCATTTCACGATGCATGTAGAGTGAAAGTGATGGTTGCAAGGAAGAGTATGGAGTTCTGCGCCATCTTCGTATGGGCTCAGGCATATACAACATTCCTGTGCAGAAAATTAAATTTAAAAGAGTCGAAACAGATTCTCTATTAATTGTATTGTTTCATAAAGTAATCACATGAAAGATCCTCACCACCAATAGATTATTTTTCTAATTAAATTGGTATATAACCAGTTGATACATGTCCATAGCCTGACTGATGCCTTTAGCGGCACGAAATTAAGACTAGCAACATCCAGATCATACATGAAAAGTGAAAACCTTCTTTCAGGCTTCTCGACATTAACAATGGGGGGTCAAATGGAAAGTTAGCATGTGAGTGACCAGATAAATCCTGAAAAATCGGCAACTCATTTTGATTTCTATGATTTCAAGATTTCTAATTAAAACCCAGGTCCCAAAAGATCAAATTAAAGTTAGCACTTTACATGCATGAACCATGATTGTTAAAACAAGCAACTTACTAAGAGATATACTTGCCGAGAAAACTTATAGAGCTTAGCTTAACCTATGGCAAATCTCGGTTCCGTTCACTGTTATTGACAAATTAGTAGAGATATATTTATCCCCAAAACCAAATCAACAAACAACATCGTGCTTGTGCACTCATATCTGAGGGACGAGAAATAAACTCCTATATGTCCCTCTATTCATGTTCCCTGCTTCTGGTCGTCAAACCCACATATTGCTTCAGTAATTTGTGTACTTTATTACAAGAAAACCGTATTTTTTATACTTTTGTCCATATTCCATTGGATATATGCATTTTGATTTTACACAAGAAGATACAAAGGGAATAAATGCATTGACAAATGATATTAACATTAGTCGAGTTCATCATTTCATTATGCATGGGGCGTGCCATAAAATGTTTTTTTTTTTTTTTTTTTTCTCGTGATAGGTAAAATATATTGTGAAAATAGAAAGTATTTTAATGATAACAAAACTTACTGCGTCCTCGGGAAGAAGTATACGTTCATTTGCCAAGTAACCGCTGCTTGTTTCTACTGGAATCATTTTCCCTGCTCCAACAATGGCCTTTTCATCGTTTTCCAATATTTGGAATTTGTATTTGGACAAGACGCTGAGATCTGCTTCTGATGCACCCTCCTATTTAGTCACTCAAGCCAAGATCAAGCCAATAAAGCAGTAAGAATTTCACAAAGGCTTACAATTTGATAAAGAATCTTGCATGATAGAATCACTCATGCTTAATAATGTATTATTATTATTATTACCTGCCCAGCAACAGCATAAAGAATTGCAATAATGCATGGCAAGCAGCAGCAGAGAGCAATCCCAATCAAGCATGCCAAAACAACACAAAAGATGGCAAAGAACACATCAAATGCCAGAAATACCACAGCCAACCTACAAAAAAACAGAATTAGGGATCCTTGCTCAAACTCTAATCTAATGTTCGGGACTGCACAGTCAATTCATAAGGCTACTGAGTATTGCATCAAACGCTCAATCAAAACAAAGTTGCAATTTATAAAATCAAGAACACGTTACGATCCCCAATTTATATGACAAACACGCATAACAAGGATGTTTTTCAAATTATCAGATTAGTTTAAGGCATACCAGTACAGACGTGGAGCATTTTGTAGAAGGACATCACCACCAGAAACTACCCAGTAAAAGCCAACAATCCACCAGAGAAATGATGCCATTGTATTCACTGATTCACATCTTTTAGCAAAACTAAGACATCCACCATCAAATTGTTAGGAAATGAAAAATTTATGAACTTTCATACATTAACCAAGGCAAAATATCATTTATTGCAGATGGTATAGTAAGCAACTGACAAAAGTAAAGGTTAGAATATAACATAGTGACAAACTTTTCAGATTGGTCTATTATGATATAAAATTCACGTTGTTCTAGCTTCAGGATCCATAAGTATATATATATATACACACACACAACAGTTGGATATATGAAAGCTTTGTTTGCATCAGATTGAACGGGCTCATGGGTGCAAGCACTGAGACTTTACTAGTAATATCTCTGGCATGAGAAAGAACTTTTCAGGACAATTCCTTCTGACAAAAACCTTTCCCTGACACTCCATTTTCTTCTATGTTAACAAGAATCAAACTCTGTAGAACATATCTTCTTTACCAAAATTTTAGGGGCATTAAGAGAGTTTGATATATAGAAAACTATAAATAAATAAACTAACCATTACCCATTAATCTTAGGTGTACTGCTTCCAATCAGTTGATACATACTACTTGAGTCCTAAGTTTGCTTCGAGTTGTTTGACTTTTTCTTTTTTTTTTTACTTCTACTTCTGTGAATTTTACTTGCACGTATAGTCTTGGTTGAATGCAGAAAACAGAATGATATCTAATAATAAGAAGGCATACAGCCATACACTGTACAAGCTTTCACTCCAATCCATCATCGGCCACAGTACCTTAATAAACTTACAATTACGGTATCAAAGCACCACTATGTGCAACTCAGTCATTGCCAGCATAACCCCCAAAACTTCTCTGTCATTGCCAATAAATAAGTAGACCATGCTATAATGGGAATTATGGTAGATTCAGCTTGAAGTTATAGAGTTTTCAAATTCATTGGTGAACTATTCTATTTGTTGGGAAACATAAGCATATTAGAAACATGATTTACAGAAAGATGCCTAGAAATGTATAATAAACATCCTTACAGACATGACCCTATACCAAGCATATTTCTCATGCCTACTTCTGACTCTTTGTACATTATATTATTATTCTTTTACATGACTATTTTTAGCAGTTTATTTTCATTATAGTTTCACATGTTCTAAATCTAACCCATTTCACTATTCAAACGTACTCATTCTCCAGAGTTCACTGCTTTGTTATACTTTTTCCACCTTCTTGCCACAATGGTTATATGCCTTGTTTGAAGTAGCCAAATTTGAAAGCTCTAGAAGTCTAATTTTATCCATTGCAACAAACACATTCTATGGTCAGCATATTCTACTTACAGCCATAAAACATTTTCACATCAACACTAGGTTGCTAAACAAGCAATGACGTACATATATAAGTGCCCAGCCATCCATGAAGAAGAATCTTCTCATCCAAAACAAAGGCAACAAACTAATTTGGCAAAATCTTGGCCAAGAGTAGTTCGCTATTTCCTTCAATGAGCACATGATAATGTTTGCCTTGGCATTTTTGATGCAGATGCCAGATACTTAACAAGACATGTCTAGTAATTCCTCACATGCATACACTAGAGGAACTGCTAACCAATTGAATCCATGTTATGAAACCTAATTTTCCTACAGCTAATTCCAAGGGCCAGACAACTCTAAATTCCATCTAAAACAAGAGCTCCCACTCAAGTTGACCAAGCATATTCCTAATCAAAATTTCTAATGATGGAAGTGGACATATCTTGTAGCCCACACCTAACTAAACAAACCCTCTCAATTTACTCCATCATTTCAATAAACTCATACAAAACTGAGCCATGAAAATCAAGTTGAAAACAGACCTATTTTCAGTTCAGCTAATTTTAAATAGACCGTCAAATTTAGCATAGTTCATCGCATATTACTCCATTACTTAGATAATTTCACACAAGAGTGAAGTCATAAAAATCAGATTCAAGCACACCTATATGCAATTCTGCTAAAAGTTAAACTTAGATTACCATCTCAAATTACTCAATTGTTCCAGCAAGTTCATGCAAAATTGAAGCCGTGATAATCAAATTCAACACAAACCTATGCTAACAAACATGGCAATTCAGAAGTTGAACTCAAATTCAGCTTACCTCGACCGGGTGGAGCTCCCAAAGCCCCTTTCGCTGCCATCCTCATCCTCACTCTCGTTGACATCCAGCACCTGCTGCTGCTGCTCCCTCTCCTCCTCCCGGGCGCGCCTCGCGTTTCTCCTCCGATATTCCATCCAGACCAAAACCACATGCACCAGGCACTGGACGCCGTAGCCGCAGATCCAGAGGCGGATCGGCGTGTTCGGTCGCTCGTCGGCAGTGCAAATCAGCATCACAATCGACACAACAACGAAGGCGGCGTTCCAGGTCATGTCGAGCGCGACGACCGGCTTGGAGTAGCCCCAGTCGGCGCGGCGCTCCTCGAGCTCCCGAGCGGCGGTCTCCCGGACGAGCATGGAGGGGCCCCGACGGCCAGTGGCGCGGCCGAGAAGGAGAGCGAGAGTAGCGGGCCGGCCGGAGTCGGAGGCTCCGGCCTGGCGAGGCCGGAGCATAGGGGCGTTGACGTCGGAGTCGGAGGAAGACATGATTGATTGGCGGGTAAATTGGAGAAGAAAACAAGGGCAATAGAATTAGTAGTATTTGTTTTTGAAGTAGAATTCACTGGGTGGTTCCAACTTCCTCTTTATTTATTGCCTTTTGAACAAACTAGAAAGGAAAGGCTTACTAATTAATTTTGGTGTGAATTGAGTTGAATGGTAGATAGATGCCACTGACTACTGAGTGTGTGTGAGTTCTCTTCTTTTCTACACAGAAATAGAAACCAAATTCCCTTGTGAGAATAATGGATCTTTGTCTTGCTGTCTTATTTTCTCTTCACATCTTTCTCATGATTTACAATAAAAATTCTTACAAGAGAAAAAGAATCTCACCGTGATTTATTCGCTGAGATTCTAAGCCACTTAATAATTGTCAATAAAGTTATGTCACATTATCGATTAATTCTCATACATGCCTCAATGAATTTGTTGGCGCGGAGCACCCGCCCGAATCTATTTGTCTTTTTCTCCTAACTGTGATTCATTGCACTCTATCAGTAAATAGTAAATACAACATGTGGGTCAAGCAGTTTAAGCGATTTGAACTCTCTTTAAGATTTCGAGTTCCGCGCCCGCCTGAATCCATTTGTCTTTTTCTCTTGGCTGGGATTCATTGCACTCTATCAGTAAATAGTAAATACAACATGTGGGTCAAACAGTTTAAGCGATTTGTATTCCCTTTAAAATTTTGAGTTTGAGTCTCTTTATCAGCGGTATGGGGTGGGGTTATGAGTTAATAGAAGAGAGATACCTCTGATAACAAAAAATTACTACAATACATTATTAGGTACACTGCAATCAGGTTGGTGATTTATGCTGTTTTTTCAATGAAAATGCATGATTATGGGCCTATACAAGGCCCTTGTTTTTGTAGCCCAATACTTGACCCAAAGGTAGTGGAGGTTTATAAAAATCTACTACAAGGCCCAAATCAACTAAATCCTCAAACTAAACCCATTGTTGTAACTTATAACAAGCTACAAATAAATGAAAAAGGGTTTGCTCGGGTGATTACATTGAAACCGATAAAATAAAAGTATATACGGTCATGAAAAACGACGTTGAAAGATCTAATGAATTAATCTCCCAAATACACCTTATAGGTGATATTTGTCATGTCAACGGTCACAAAGGGGATCACAAGATTTTTTGCCAGTAAGTTATGACTTATACGAAAAGTGTAACGGTTTCGGTATAGTTTCGGAGAGAGCCTTGGAGAAATAAACATATTAGTGAAGATGTGAATTATTTGCATTTGGATAGGTGCTTGATTATCTGGAGGTTTCAGGTTCGAGTTTCAGTTGTTACGCTTGCCGGTAAAAAAGAACTTCAATGTTTTTGGGATTGGTTTTGAGCCTTTTTTGCACAACTTAGGGGCATTGCAACAAGAGCCTTCTTCTAGAGTCCTATGTTTGTTGTGCGAGAGAGAGTTTGAGACGCCACAAATGATTACTTTTCTTGCCTTGCGACACTACACTATGAGAAACAGACTGAGTTTTCGATGGACTGCTTTCCGACAGTCGTTTTTCAACATTGGAAAATATCTTTTTGCGACGGATCTGCGACGAGACAATGAGTTCCGTCGAAAAATTCATCACGTGCGTATCATGTGTTTGTTTTACGACGGATCTGCGACGGTATGGCACATCTGTCACAAATTCTGACGCAAAATTCTCCGACATAGCGTTTCGATGACTCGGGGCCGTCGGAAAACATTGAAAATTCTTGCAAATGGTTAATTGGTGTGTAGTATTATTCATCACCATTGTTTAAGCCATTATTGTGAACTTGTGGATGATACATCATGCGAATACAACTCAATGCCATAGCAGCTTGGAACATGTAACATGACAAGTTCTGGATTTGCATAGAACCCATGTGTTTTTTTCTATAAAAATTCAGAATATAGTTTCACCAAATTATCTACATGTCTCGACTCTACTCTAGAGTCGTGTGAACTACATCCCATTCCCTTTAATGTTTGATTAGTTGTTGTTTTCAATATATAATTAATAAAATCATTTCGAATTTTATCACTGTAATATTGATTATTGTTACGAATTAGCTAGAGCTCTAAATATTTGGTGAATTCTTCAACTCTTCTCGTGATATTACATTGTCCTCTTGAGTCTTGATTGCTTTTGCTCGCATTTCATTCATCAACCAGACTTCAAAACTCAACAATTATCAAACAGGCCAATAAACTCTCTCACCACACAAGTGAAAACACAACAAAAAGAAACTCATCACCAATCTCGAATTAGAGCTCTAAATATTTGGTGAATTCTTTAACTCTTCTCATGACGCCATGGTATCCCATTGATTGCTTTTGCTCGCATGCAGTTCATTCATCAATCAGACTTTAAAACTCAATAATTACCAAACACGTTAATAAACTCTCTCGCCACACAAATGAAAACACGACAAAAACAAACTCATCACCATTTTTATTAAGGATCAACAATTCATTCATTTCCGCATTATTCTAATCAACGAAGAAGAATCAGAAAACAAATTCAAGATATATCATAAATGAAATTTATAAAACCGAATTGTATTACATAATATTGTGGACCACCAATATATGTGTCATCTACCAAATTATTGATTAGGACCATATTATTATTATTATTATATGTGTTTGATCAATGGATGAAAAATGGTGAACTACTCTATTTGGACCTCTACCTAACTAGTAAGCAAAATGCCAATTTTCCAGTAGAAAAATAGAGGTAGGAAGGTGACAACTTACTGTGAATCCATCAAAAGTTTCCAAAAATAGAAAGTCGATAGCATGAACCATGAACTGAAGGCGTTGACTATTTATTCTTTGAACAATGAATTAAGGGAAAGAATTTGTTTATTGCGTGTGGACTAGCTATGCTATGCATATAACCATTTAGACAAATAAGTCACTATATATAATATCGATTAATTAAGCTAAAGTTTGTGTTTATTACCATTTTCTTACCATCCGTTGTTACATAAAATATATTTATGTATATGAACACATAAATTACATACTCTAAAGGTTTGTGTTAAAATTTCGTAACATGACCGTATGATGGGTGTCATGTCCAAATATATCCGAAATCTGCAAACATATAGAGGTGAAGTGCGACTTACAACACTATTGTGGCATAAAATGATACTTGAAACGAAATTTTGAGTTGTCCTACGGCGACGCCAACAACTTTTGAAGCACGTCGTGATTGTGCGCTACCCCCTGGTCGCGGGATGTCTCGGGGTTGTTTGTTGTGATGGAACCGTCACGGGTTACAATCATTTCTTTTTTGGTTCAATTAATTATTTACATGTTTCATCACGATCTTCTTTCGATATGTTGTATTGCCTAAGACACTCTCGTAAACAAGATTAACTTAACTTACCTCAAGTAACAGGATTGAATAACATTAAAAGAAAACGAGTTGGGCTCCCAATAATCGAAATACTATCAAAATTTTGGACACCACCATAAATTGTAAACCATTTACACACCAAATTGCAAAAGTTGTAGGTATAGCTTCGTTGTCACAGTACCGTTAACCAACAAACACCAAGTGTCCACTTATGTTTGTTTCTTTGTGTGTATTACATATGAAAGTAATGAAAAACAAATATCAATAAAAAGATTCAAAACCCTTCATTGACAATTTCTTTTTTGTAACTCAAATTCAAAATCTCCTTTATTGAGTGACAAAAGCCCATTTTACTCAATCCGATCTCTTATGATCATGATCATGTATTTGAAATTCAATTTCAATTTTATCATAACATAACTAATTGTGAGTGTAGACTCTACATATATGAATCATACATATATGATTTGATGCATCACACAAGCACGGAGGGTAAGAAAATGGAAGCAAAGAAGCTACATAAGTACGCTCATGGAGGCTTGTAGTTGTAGGTTTCGATCTATTCGCTACGCGAGCATATATATATATATATTTATATACATGATTAATATGGGCATTAGTTGACTGATATAATTTTATATTAGTTGCACTAATAAGATGATGACACCTTATTTAAAATCATAGATCCGGACGGGTCGGTCCGTTCCCACAAATTCATTTGGTTAGGTTTAAGTGGAATTTAATGAGGTGTCATCACCTCATTAACTTGGTTAAATTGCAACTGATATAAAGTTATATCAGACCATGTTGGTTCATATTGAAAGTTTATTATTTTGATAGAATCATGTTCGGATTGACTCATTCAACAAAATTTAAAACTTTACACGAACGTGACATGTCAACATGTATGACTCAAGAAGACAATTGCAAATTTTAGGTTGATAAAGTCTAACCAGAATCTAGTCAAATGAGCTCCGAGTGTTCAATTTTTGAATTGTTGATCATATTGAGTTCGAGTTTTAGTGTAACATAACACATTCATGCAAGTTCATCCAATCGACTGAAATTCTATAAACTAATTCTAACCCGTTTTGTTGAAAAAACTTTGAATCGACTCGTATAATTTTATTTAGGGATAATTGCAGATGACCCCCCAAAACTTTAAAGGTTTGGCAGATGACTCCCCTTAACTTTTTCCGTTAGCACATAACCCCCAAACTTGCAAAAACACTGTTTGACCGTTAAAATTTCTAATTTGTGGTAAAATTACTAAAATACCCTTGTTTT
>JAYMTK010005713.1:0-10008 GCA_036897405.1 Pelargonium myrrhifolium
TTTCGGTCCTAACCCGACCCGACCCTACTTTTTGCCACCTCTATCTTGAACTATCTTTTTTTTTCAATCCGTTAAACGCTTCGTCAGTTGAATCCTGAAAAGACCTATATTACCTTTCATTTTTTACACGTTACTAACATGTTAGATACATATTTTGCACGTTACTACCCTGTCGTTGCACGTTACTACCCTGAAATATCTTTTTTTCCAATCTGTTAAATGCTCCATCAGTTAAATCCTGAAAACACCCAAATACCTTTCATTTTTTTACACGTTATCACCCTGTTAGATACACATTTTGCACGTTACTACCCTAAACTTTTTTTATTTAGTCAAATTTCGTCAAAGTTAACTAAAAGAATAAAAAAAATTTATAGTTTAAGGTAGTAATGTGCAACGAAAAAAAGTTTATGATAGTAACGTGTAATTATTTCAATATTTTGCTTCACTTTTTTTTCTTTTGATTTGCTACTATTTAACATTATATTAGAGTCTAATTGATCCAGAGATCACGAGTTTATCGTCACTTTAATTAAATGATATTAAATTCCAACACAATGTGAAAAGAAGACTTGTGTTTGGACTACGTGCAAAACAATAATAGGCCAACATGTGTTAAAGTATAAAAATTAAATTTGGATTTAGTCTTGCACGTGGGAGGGTTTTATACTATTAGTTTGAAATTTAGTTGAGTTCGTCCTTTAACATAAAAAAAATAATTATTAAAGATTTGAATTTTGGATTCGATATAGTATTTCTCGTAACACGTTGGCCTTGATCTTGCACGTGAGGGGCCTTAAACTATCAGTTTGACTTTTTTAGTTTAGTTGGTCATCTAACAGACAGGATCTAGTACTTCATTAAAGACTTGAGATTTTGGATCCAATGAAGCATTTCTCGTAACATCTATGCCTTGTTCTTGCACGTGTGAGGAACTTTAACTTTAAGTTTGATCTTTTAGTTGAGTTAGTTCTCTAACCAAAAGAAAAAAATGCTTTATTCATACTGGAAATTTTGGATTCAATGTAGCATTTCTCGTTATGTGTAGGCCTTGTTCTTGCACGTGAGAAGACCTTCAACTATCAGTTAAAACTTTTAGTTGAGCTGGTCCGCTTACAGACAAGAATTACTACTTTATCTAGACTCAAGATTCTGGATCAGATGTATCATTTCTCGTAACGTGTAGTACTTGTTCTTGCACGTGAGATGACCTTTAACTATCAGTTTTAAACTTTTAGCTGAGTTGATCCTCTAACAGACATAAATTACTACGTCTGGATTAGATGTAACATTTCTCGTAACATGTTGATTCTATTGCAGCAAAAAGAGCGCAAGAAAAAAGACGAAAGGCAGTTGGGACTTGATCAAGGCATGTTCGAGACTGAGGACCGCAACAAAAGGCAAGAAAATGGGATATGCCCATATACTACTCCTCACTGCAAGTGTGCCTATTGGATTGTGGAGCTCCCTCCGATTATCCGCCCCCGCGAACGCCACAAAACCGATGCACATGGAATGGTTTATGCTCGCAATGTCGCTTGTTATGGGCGTCACCGCGGTTTCCCTCGTGATCAGAAGAGGCACATGGAGACCTACGAGGAGATCGCCCGCGAAAGGTAAAAAGTTTCAGTAAAAAGACGATGACGATGATGATGATGATGATGATGATGATAGCGGAATGATGGGAAGAGAATTTTGTAATTAAGTAGAGATCATGTGTATATTCTCAAAACATGAAATGGGATATGATATTCTTGAAGATCATGTAGTAAAGATCGTTGGGATACTCGTTAACTTTTGTCGTGCAGATGAGTTGAAGCTTAATCAATTGCTAATTTGTCTTGTCATTAGATAGAACTGTCAATTTAAATTGAATACGCAGACACTTGAATCCTGACCTGTATTTTTTCGGGAGTCGGGTTTTGTCAAACCCGCACTTTTATACTGAAAATGTACCCTTTGTTAAAAGCAAGTCGATTTCACTAAACATGGTAGCTATTTGAGTAGTGTCTCTAAACATGTACTTAGTTTGTATGGATGTTTGGAGGCAATTTTGTGAATATGAGAATATTCATTGGGGTTTAGGTTTTAAAAGTTAATCTAAATCCTACTCGAAAAGACTTGTCCATTCAGATTTCGAGGTTTGAGTCTCGGGTTAGATTGGATTTCACTTTTATACATAAAAATGTGTGAATTTGTACAAATTGTCCGACTCAAGCCAAAAATTTGTATGATAAACCGACTCAGCCCAATCTAACCCAAAAAAAATAATAGAATCGAATTTCGATGCCTACGGGTTCAATTCCAAACTACATGCTCCAAGTTATATGTGGCAGAAAAAAGGGATGGGGTCCGGTCGGGTTGAAACGACCTTGACCCAACCCTGTAGGATCTTCGGGTTAGCTTGTTTAGAGTCAAGTCAGGTTGGGTCTCATTTCGAGTTTAAAACATAAAACGTATTGCTTTTTTTTGGGTATACCCAACTAGATCCAATTCGATCCGAAAATCTCACATTATTACCCGACCTATTTTTTAGGATTGAAAAAATCAATCCCAACTCAATTTTTTTTAGAGTTAGGTTACCAGTACTTAAAGCCGACAAAATGGATTTGTACCCACGGGTATCCACAACCTGATCCTAAAAATATAGGGTTCGATTTGATTTTTTTTAACCCTAAAAAAAATCTGGTCGAGTATCAATGTGAAATTTTTGTGTTTGATATACCCACTATTCTATACCTAAAACTTGTTGTTTGACCCTAATCCAATCTACCCGAAAACTTCATAGGGTCATATTAGGATTAGACTTTAGAGTATTTCAACTTGAACTCGACCCTATCCGAACCGACCCTATTTTTTGTCAACACTACCAGTACCCTGCGAACATGAGTCCATTTTGCGAGCTCTACCCTAATTCGTACCAAACAACAAGGCTTGTAGAAATTCAAAATTCAAAAACTTCTTTTCAACCCAACACTTGTAAAAGCAACCTCTCCGAAAAACACTGCCAAAAGCATTGGAAATGACAAAAAAAAAACATGTGAACTTCCTACCCCTTTCCCACAACAAACCCAAGGGTATTTTCGTCATTTTAAATCATCACCATCAACGAATCTCAACCGTCCATTTATCTAACCCTAGACATCAACGCGTCTTCTAGGAACCTCCCTTCACCTATATTAAGATGAAGAGAAGACTCTCAAAACCTAACAAAAAAATCAGTGAAAAACAGAAACCAAAATCTTCAAAAACATGTGATTCTTGAGAAGACCAGTGAAAGGAAGATCGAGCTCGATGAAATTATCGGATATGGGATGGTGGGCAAGAAAAAGAATTAAGAGAAAGATTTGGATCTATCTGCAAATATTATTTTGTTCTTGCCCATCCCTCCCATTCCAATGATTTCACCTTGTTCCTCCCTTTCATTTTGTTTTCTTTTCTGAGGGCCGAGAAAGTAAAGGAAAATGGGGAGAGGGGAGTGGGATTTTCCGGGAAAATGAGGGTGTGGAGGTGTTTGGGAGAGGAAAATTGTGGTAAAAATGTAAATATTCGTTCCTTTCCTACACCTCCCATTCCGCTTTTTTCCGGCTCTTACTCCCTTTTCCTTCCATTTTTTCCTAATTCATTTTGATTCTTATTTGTTCATATTAGCTCTTAAAATTGTTTTTATTTAATTTTTGTTTTTTATTTATAGTTATGATTGTTAGATGAGTTAGAATATTTTAGGTTTTCTTGGTTTTTTTTAATTTTTATTCCAAATATGATTTCATTCTATGTTGTATTTTATGAGGTTTTCCATGATAATGGAAAGAGAAGTTTCATTATGATAAATATTTTTTTATTGAATTGATTTAGTCATTTTTGTTTCTCTTTTTATGCTTATTTATTCAAATATTATAGCAAATGAAATGTTTCAAGTTCTTAAAATTGTAGATGTTGAGATGGAAGTGTGTGAATAAAAGGGAGGAAGATGACGAAAGTGAGATTGAAATATTATAGCAAATGAAATGTTTCCAAGTTCTTAAAATTGTAGATCTTGAAATGGAAGTGTGTGAAGAAAAGGGAGGAAGATGAGAAAAGCAAGAATGCTAGGGTTTTTGAGATTAGACAAGTTGAAAGGAATGGGTGTTAATTGATGACATGTCATCATAGTTGAGATTTTTTGTTTTTCTTTTTATTATGTGATTAATGTACATTTTATTTCCTAAATAAGTGTATAATTCACTATTTTTTATGTTAATGTGAAATGTCGGGACATTTTGGATGCTTGAATTGAGTTTTGATTGCTTGCCAAATTGGATTCATATCGTAGATTTTGTATTCTTGCAAGAACAAGGATTTATGGATGATTTTGATGCATTCCAAATTCAAATAAAAATTGAATTGAGTTGTGATTGCTTGCCAAATTGGATTCAAATAAGGATTTGGGAGAATAGTGTTTTGAGTTTTTACTCTTGAAGGAACCATGTTTGTGGCAATTAAAATTTTAATGTGATAAGATTTCTGTTGGCTAAAGATGAGCTATTTCCTAATATGGATGATCAAGTCTGACCTAATATGGATGATTAGGTCTTCAAAAGGAGCATGGAAAAGGAGGAAAGCCAAATATTTATTTGTGCTCATCCCTCCCTTTCCAACAATTTCACCAGTATTTCACATTGAGAAGGGAATTGAGAATGGTATTTCAAATGGAAAAAATGCAATTCAATAGTATTTTCTTCATTCGTTATTTGTTGGGTTAAATGTCACACAGATTTAGTGAAGAGAAAATAAACGTACCAAAAGGAAAAAAAATAAACATCCCAATATTATGATGTGGCAGATGACATTAAAACATGATTAGTTCAAAATATAATTTTATGATTTTTCAATTACACTTTCTGTTTGAAAATGAGTGGCAGTATCACATCCTTACTTGATGTTGTAGTAGTGTTCAAATGTTCTGCCATTTACAATTTTGCACCACCTCCTTTCAACATTCAGTTGTATAAGATCTGGCGCAATTAAATTGCCTCAATCATCATATTTTCAATCCATCTACTATTTAATTATAGTTAAACTAAAGTTAACACCGATAAATCATCGTCGTTTGAACACACTTCACGTCCGAATTTCTGCAACTATTGCAGAGAGAGACATATGATGAAAGGAAAATTTTGATGTAATTTTATAAAACCATGGAATATAATAATGTTCTTCGAAAAAAGATGTACTACAAACGTGTAATATTGCATAATAGTACTTCTTGCCCATCCCTCGCATTTCAATGATTCAATCTTGTCTAGTGACATTTTTTCCAGCAAAATGAGATTGTTGTGTGTTTGGTTGCTAAGAAAAGAGGGGGGGGAAAATGCAAATTAAAAGATTTTTCTTCACATTTAATTTATTTCTTTGTTCATCTACTATTTATTACGTGGTTGTCATGCAGATTTAGTGAGCAAAAAGAAAAGGAAAATACCACTTTTATTTACTTTACTTTATACACTATCTTGCAAAGCATCGTAATACATGATTCTTCAATATACTAGAATCAACCTTTTCCACACATATATGTTTAATTAAGGCTAAACTAATTTGCAGGTCTCCTAATTATCTATTTCACATTTTATTTGAATTATAAATTAGAGTTGAAACTATATATAGCTGATATAATTTTATAAACCTTTTAAATTTAAAACTTTTTTTTGTATCATCAAGAACTATAATCTTTTTCTAATTCGTTTTACCAAAGCCTAATTAGTCGGGCAATAGGACACTTGATCGATTTTTATACCCAAGAGTTTGCATTCGAGTCGTCCTCAGGACAACAAAATATGTAATCGTGTGTGAGTATAATAACAATATATTTTGAAGTCTTGTTATTTATGTTAAGAGAACGAAAAATCTAAATCAGAAAATTGACGACGTGACTCAATCAATCATACACGAGTTTGACACATCACAAATTAATATTTAACTAGTTCAAACAAATTTATAGGCACATAACGTTCATCCAGATCCAAAACGCCTTTTGTTCCTTATTTTAATTCTTTTTAATTTGCTTATATAATAACATTATGGTCTTCACTAGAGTTACATTTGAGCACAAAACCAGAGTCTCTGGAGGGAACTCGAGATTAGAACAATTTTAAGTGTATGAGGATTCGGATTTAAATTGTCAGCCGTAAATAACGGTATTTAATTACTTATGATTCATATAAGTCCCTGATAAAGTTACGAGTGTGTAGTGTAAGGTAGGATCTAGAGCCGTAAACGTAGGTTTCATGTCATGTTGAGAAGATATTACTCGAATTCAACTTAAAAGAGGTTTATGTTTACTCAAATGTCGTGTTTTACATGTGTAACACGTGGAGTTCATGTGAATTTGTATGACCCGATAAGCAATTTTGTCTCGGTAAAACTAACACGAATATTGGTTAAGTCTATTTTATGCAAGTCAATCTCACAAGCAGTCATGCGGGTCAAATTTTGAATGCATGCATATTCGAGTTTAAATTGCCTAATATTTTCCAGTGTTCATTGCCTAATATTTTTCTTCAATTTGAGTGAGGAGTCTTGTCCAAGTTATTAGCGACTATAACGCAGTCAAGATATAACAAAATAGATTTGGACAGGATGCTCCGTGCTCAAAAACCCAAGATTTTACTCCTTTGTTCACCGTACAAAAATTCAGCAGTACGTGATGCTTCACCTCTTACAGGCAACTTTCTTGCAACTCTAATTTTTGAAATAAATGCCTTTTCTCCCAAGTTAGAAATTAAGAACACACAACCAAAAATAAAAATTAGAAAAAGGACATGCATGTCAAATAATATAGAACTCAAAATTAAAAAAGTCTATCGGTAACGACTGAATTGTTACTAGTTTTAAAGTTTAAAGTTCAACGACTACTTGTGCACTTGTTCCTAAACTGTCTTTGGTACTAAGTTTCGTGCGCTGAAGTGTAATAGTAGCATTCAACTCTTTCGTAATTTTTTTAATGTTTATTGAAATTCACTTGGAATTTAACTACTATTTTTACATCTTATAGTATTAATCTTGATTTTGAATTATTTACATTGATATAGAAAAAAGAAGTAATAAACGTAAAATAACCTTTGAAAGCATAAACTGTTCGCAATAATTATTTATTCGATCCATCAGTTCTTATCTTATCAAGATAATTAAATGAATTGAAAATAAACTTTTCCCAATCAAATAACACGATGTTGTGAAAATAAACTTTTCCCAATCAAGATGTAGGCCGCCATGAATACATCACGGTCATTCAAACTTTTTCCAATCAAATAACACGATGTTGTGAAAGCTGTAACGGACACACGGGGAAGTGAAACTTTGGTAAAATTTTATAAATTTACGTAATATAATATAGTTGGCAGGAAAAATCTGTATCAAAAACATGCCTTATTGCAAGACGGTACTTATTGCCCATCACTCCCATTTCAATGATTCAATCTTGGCCAGTAACATTTTCCAGGAAAATGAGGTTGTGGTGGTGTTTGGTTGCTAACAAAAGAGGGGGGAAATGCAAATCAAAGGTATTTTTCTTCACATTTATTTTATTTCTGCGTCCATCTACTATTTGTTCTGTGGTTGTCATGCAGATTTAGTGAGGAAAAAGATAATGAAAATATTAATTTTGTTTACTTTACTTTATACACTATCATTTCATTAAGAATAAAATAGATATTTGTTTCAAAAAAAAAAATGGATATCAGTTGACCGATACTCTGTTTATCCCAAAATAAGTGTTCTCATTTTTATTTTGAGAATTATTAAGGAGAAGTTAGTTAGTGTTATATAATTACTCTTGTATTCTCACGCAGATGTGTTCTAACAAATTCAATGGATACTAACTAACTTATCATAGGGGTGTTATTGGTAATTCATGTTGTAACTAACTTCTTTAAAAAAAATAGAACACTTATTTTGGGACAAAAATGCAAGATAAACAAGACACTCATTTTGGGATGGGAGAGTATTACTTTATATCAGTTGCAAAATAGCTACCTGAATGGACAATATTGTGTATAATGTAAGTCGTACTATTACTTAATGAAGTTATTTTTTGGCATAAAAAAAAAATCTACAAATATTTGAGTTTATACTCGACTAACAAGATCCATTTTTCCTACATGCAAGACACTCTTTCGGTAGTATGGAGACCGTCTTTCGGTTTTCAGGCATCAGAAGTGGTGCGTTCTGGTCGTGGGAGGCGAGCAACCCATATCCCTCTTTGAATTCCACAATGAAGAGGATGCTAAACATATGATTAATGATGTTTTTGGCTCTTCAATGGACATGCAAGGTCCGAGAGGAGTAGGTCGTAGTTTGCGGTTTTTATGCCTATTACAAAAACTTGTAAGAGTCGGGTAAGTCAGATAAATTAGTTTAGAGGGGAGATCTTAGGACTAGGGCTTTTAAACGTAATGGTTGTCTATCTCTTTAGTTGGGTTATGGTCGAAAGAGACCCTTTGGTCTTTTAGTTATGGCCATTTTTTTTTTGAGGAGTCTGTTCTTTCTAAACTTCTTTATGCTAGGAAGCTACTTGGAGTAATTGAGATAATTTCGTATCATATTGAATGTGTTGAGTCGTATTCATGTTAACACATTTCATTTAGCTATCACTTCAAACATACAGCATGTCATGGTTATTTTAACCATTCAACAAAATTACTAAAACGTCATGCTCGGGTTGAATCATGCAACAACTCCGTCTAACTTTCTACCCGACACGAACACGACATTCAAATAAGTTTTATCTATGTGTTGAGTCGTATTCGTCTCAACACATTTCATTTAGCTATCACTTCAAACATACAACGTGTCGTGGTTGTTTTAACCGTTCAACACAATTACTAAAACGTCATTATCGGGTTGAATCACGCAACAACACCGTCTAACTTTCTACCCGACACGAACACAACATTCAAATAAGCTTTATCTATGTGTTGAATCGTATTCGTCTCAACACATTTCATTTAGCTATCACTTTAAAAATATATCGTGTCGTGGTTGTTTCAATCGTTAACACAATTACTAAAACGTCATGCTCGGGTTGAATCACGCAACAACACCGTCTAACTTTCTACCCGACCCAAACACCACATTCAAATAAGCTTTATCTTTGTCTCTTTCTTTATCCACAAATCTCTTTGTCTTTGGTCAGTGTTTCACGTGAAACCGCACTCGGTTTCTGCGAAAGCTGCGAAAAGACGAACCCTATGCATTTCCCCGAAAGAGCCGTTACGATCTTCACTGTATAAAGCACTCACGTTCACGAAGAATCTCTGAGGATCGATCTGGTTTAGGGTTTCGAATCTGAATCTTCAGCGGAAGAGGGAAAGGAAGCGAGAGCTGCTGGGAGTTTTCGGTGTGGGTCGCTTGGTAAGAGAATTTGAAATTGCTTGATTTTTTTTTTGCGAGCAAAAATTTGATCGTTTTCTTGCCAACGCCTCCCATACCGTTGATTTCCAGCTGTTCCTCCCTTTCCCTAATTTTTACTGCTATTCTGGTTCGATTTGAGGTCCAATTTTGCTAGATCTGAAGGTTAGGGTTTGTGGTTTCTACATAATTGTTGTATTTTTCTTTTTTTAATTCTAGCTGGTTAATTAATTTTGTGTTTGACATGTGAATCTGTTTGTGGATATGAATTTGTTTGATGTTCTTAATTGTAGATGGATATGCATATGCTAATTAAGCTAGTTTTGTGTTGATTTGTGTATTAGATAATGAACTCTGATTTATTTTCTGGGCTTTATGGATATGAGTTTGCTTGTTGTTCTTCATATTAGTTAGATATGCTTAGCTAATTTGTTGTTCTGCGGGTTAGTGTTTGTGGTTTCTTCGTAATATTTCTGTTTCTTAATTTTAGTTGTATGTGCTTTAAGCTAGTTTTGTCATTTTTATGTTTGTGGATGTGAATTTGTTGGATGTTCTTAATTTTAGCTTGATATGCATATGCTAATTAAGCTAGTTTTGTGTTGGCTTTGTGTGTAGATAATGAAC
>JAYMTK010005714.1:0-10008 GCA_036897405.1 Pelargonium myrrhifolium
AATGATTTAAGATTGAAGATCAGAGATCTTCGAAGAATGCTCGAATAATTTGATGAATGTTCGAAGATTTCAAATGAATTACAAAAAACGCTTGAGAGGTTTTTGTGCTTTAGGATTCTATATGCTTTTTAATAATGAAATTTTGAACCCTTTATCTATGGGTGGAGGGGTCTATTTATAGGCTCCCAACTGACCTGACACGTGGTGGTCTTTGATTAGTCGATGTCGAGGTATGGCCTGCAAACGAAAGTGTAACTTCTCTCCTTTTCCACTAGCTCCCCAAGCTTAGTATTAGGTCTCAGTCTTCGGCCTCGTGGGAAACTGAGTTGAGGTTGCTCTCGTTCTTTTTGAGCTTTGGACTAATCCGTTTTCTCAAGATTTGTCTCTTTGATCCTCGCAAGCCCTCCAGGATTACTGGACTAGGCGGAGTCTGGTTTTTGTACGCTATGTAGTTTTGCGTTTGAGCGCGAATATGGGAATTCATGTGAGAGGTTCATGCACAAGATTTTGTGCGTTATTGCGCTTCCATGCAAGACTTGCACGGCGGGATGATGCTCGTGCATAAGAGGAACTTGCTTGGTTATTGGAGTTCACACACTTACTTGTGCATTAGAAGCTTGTAAGGTTGGAATTTACGCGGAATCATGTGCATCAATGAGACTTGTGCGGAGGGACTTGCGGGCTAATGGCTTTGTACGCAGAGAACTTGATGCGTAAAAAAGCTGCTTGCTTGAGGGATGTGGGCGCAAGGGAGTCATTTGTGAGTTAGCGTGCAAGTGCGCAAGGGAAGGTCTAAGAGGAAGTAGCGCACGTATAGGCTAAAGTGTGTTTGGTCTTATGCGTTGGAGAAAGCCCGCACGATGGAGAAGTGTGTGTTAATGGGCCTTGCAGAAGGTGGGTCGCAAGCTGGTGGTTTGAATGCACGAGGGAAAAGAACGGATGAGTGCAGACCATAGAAGTGAGGAACCAAGAGCGCAAAGGATGGTGTGTGCATGGAAGCCTTCGCTTCGATCTAATCTCATGTGGATGCGTGATGGAAAGTGCGGAGGTCGTGCGGCCCGTGTACATGGACGTAGTGCATGAATATATAGTGTGCGGAAGTTGTACCGTTTATGCGCGCAAGGAGCAACGCGGAGGTTGCGCGAGCGCATATGCTGCACGCAGGCGAGAGTGTTTTGGTACTAGTCTTGCGGTTTTTGTGGTTTCGGAATCCGCAAGTAAACTCGTGAGCGCTCATGCGCGTTTGAGGAGTGAGCTTGATAGCTCGCATTTATATCGAGTTATCCATCACCATTTCATTGTATTTCATGAATATTTGCATCAAGTTTCACTACTAATCACGTGTTTTAGAAAGTTTTAATAATTTGTTTTTTACTGTGAAACTTTCATGTTTTTGGTATTTTTTTGTCATATTTACACATTATTTCTTGAGTATTTTGATCTTGTGTAGTGTTATAGTGTTTTCATTATCAGGTATCGCACGATACATGGAAAGAAAAACATAAAGAACTATTCAGGAGTACTTGGGAGCCAAGGAGGTAGAGCATTTGTAGTTTTGGGCAAATCGTTGGAGGTTAAATCATTAATTTGATAGCCCTGAAAAAAATTTAAGTCTTCACAAGAATTGTAGAAGACTTTTCAACATTTCCAATGAGTGGTCACACACATAATTCTAATATCGTTTACGCACTCAAAAGTCCTTTACAAAATAGACTGAAGTCCAAGGTCGTGACTTCCACAAGTGGCGTTGTAATATTTTTTTTGCACTTTCTCATTTTTAGGTCTTTTGTTCAACACTATATATACTTTATGTTTCAGATTTTTCGGGACTCTAAGTGTTTTTGGACATTTTACAATCTCATTTGCTAGGTTAAGATTTTGGAGATAGAGAGTATACATATATTGATTTTGGGAACTTGGAGAAGAAGATTAGAGATTGAAGAAGTCATACCTCATCCATTGAAGTTTGGCGTTCATTGTATTTTTCTAACTCTCTACTTTTATTTCTTAAAATCTAATATTTATCTAGACTTTATAGAGAATGAGAATATTTTATAAGGATTTCATTACTTATGTGCTTGATTTCTCTTCATTCATGTATAGCTAAATTTCTTTAGTGTGTGTGAATTGTGAGCCAAAGAAATGAGTATTCTTAGGTGAATTGATATGATTGTTTATGGGTATTTCTTTGAATTGATTGAATTAGATGTTGATTTGTGAAATTTAACCATTGAATTTAGTGGCTTTTTAAGAGTTTGTGAACAAACCTTGAAGCCACCGATTGAAATCCTGGGGTTGGAAAGTCTAACGAGTGAAATAGTGTTTTAGGGCTTTCAATGATTCTCAAGCTCAGATTGTATTATTGACTATTGAATTTTCTTCAGGCGCAATGACTTAACCTCGAGAAAATTGGCTCAAGTGCTTGGCCTTGTGAGTGACAATCATGTGTCATGCCACTTTGAATTAGCAATTACACCTTATCTTTATTAATTCACCACAATCTCTAGTTCTATGAGGATCAATTCACATCACTTTAGTATCTCGTCTCTTAACCTTCAAATTTGCATTTGTGGCATTTACTCTTGATTTTGCACATATTATATCTTTAATCACTCACCATTTATTTTACTTGTTTCACAAATTTAAACAATTAATTTATTATTGTATTTAATTTAATTTCTTCAGCGTCTTTGAGTTTGATTGATTGTTCCACCACATAATCTAAATTTAGTCACTATGGATTTGATCTCGAACTCCTCAAAAGCTCATTATTACTTCGGCACATTTTTCGAATACGTGCAAGAGCCCGCAAGAGCAGTTGTGTGAGGCAAGTAGTACAAATAAATGCATATCTAGCACGTGGATGATCGTGCGAATTAGGCTTCTCGAAGAGCCAATCCTGTGGTTCTTGTGCGGACTTTGTTGCTCGAGGAGCCAAGTGCACAAAGCATATGGATGCATGATCACTCGCGCGTAGTAAGATATGCGGGATGAATGAGAGTTTGCAGACTCTTGCGGATAATCGTTGGTGCTCGGGAAGTTCGTTTCTTTTGTTCCATCATATATGTGCGGATGATGACAAGTTTACGCAAGTTTTTTGACCGAATTTGACTGAGCCCGACTGACGTCGGTTCGGGTTTTTATACTCCGACCCACAAATTGGTTCTAAGTTTTTATTTTAGCAAAAAAAAAATTGAAAATGGTAAATAATTCATAACGTTATTTCATAAGAAAATTTCAAGTGCATCGAGAATAGTCGTCAAAGAAAGTAACAAAATAATGAAGCCCCAAAGAAGAACTAACTTAACTGGCACCTCAAACATCAGTGTGAATATAGAAAAATGAGACTCAACTCTATCATTAACTCTACAAGCAAATGAATTGTGCGTAGCTTAGAAAGGGATGGATGACAAGACTCGCGATCAAGAAAAGACAATGATGACAAACCACTAAACCAGGAACTAATTTTCGTAGCTTAGAAAGGGACATATGACCATGAAGATGATGCAAATAAGTTGGGGAGATAGTATTAGCAACAACGAGAAACTGACATTCACCAAAATAGTAGTGATCATGTGACTCACATCATTTGCCAATCATCATATTCTTGCCCAAGTCCTAGAAAAAAAAACATATGCAGGTGTGAAAATGATATAGTAATAAATGGTTTTTGTGAGTCAATTGATATATTATAGGTTAAATGACTTTTAAGTGCATATAATACATAATTTATAGTCAATGAATAAAAATGTTTGGTTTGTCCTATTCCCATGAATGTAGTTTTAGTACCATCAACAACAATAATATCAGGTAAAGCATCAATATATGCAAGTGAAGAGAAATAATATTTGTTCAGTCCATCTGAAGGGCCAAGGAAGATGATAAAATATAGTCATTGTTCGTAACGGCCTCGTATACCCTACCAAGCCCACAAAAATATCACTCGACACATTAAATATTGAACAGAACCCAACAACATCCATAAGACCCTAGGATGCTACCTTGCGTGGTAGAGGCTTCAAGGGTCTTCGATGGGTACCCAAACACATAAGAGACATACGAAGACCCCAAGCACGCCTAACTCGTACGAGCAACGAGTCTACAGAAAAAGATGTACAAGCCACTTAAAGAACTTCTCCAATCATCGTCGAGGCTCAATGCCTTGTCGGGACATCATCTAGGCTCTCTGCCTCGCTAAAAAACCTTAAGGGCTCCCCACCTCTCCAAAACTCCTCCAAGCTCTGCTAAAAAAGATAGAGCACAATGACATCTCACAAGTCATGAACCTCTAGGATGTTACCTCGCATGTTAGAGGCTTTATCATATGCCCCAAAATCCAAGGATCGTATAGGAGCGCCTCAACTCTCCCGAAGCTCACGTATGACACGTTCAAAAAGGAAATGCTCAATTCACAAGATTAGGTGCCCTAAGACGCTTCCCCGGGTAGTAGAGGCTTCAACGTGCACCCCAAGTCATAAGGGATGTACGAGAACTATCAGTCTCTCTTGGTGCTCGCATGCAACACACCCAGATAAGCTAGATTTCGAACCCTCAAGTGGTCTGAAGTGGACCTCACATTGCCATCAACGAATCACACTTTGACACGTGGCAAAATGGTAATAAGTATTTATACCTCTCTCTTAGTAAAAGATGGGGATCTTCATAATTCACAAACACTTTATCTCTCTAGAAACGCTATCTAAAAGTATTGTGATTTCAGCCGAGAACTGATCCTCATGCCTGAGGCAGTGTCTCAGAACCACCTTAGGGGTTATCGTTATTTGGTGTGTTGCCTCGTGCAAGTCATAGGTCAAGAGCACAACAACCAACATACCCTCGACATTGGATATTGACATAGGACATAGAACCCTTGGTGGTAGACATTGGACTTAGAACATAACACTAAGAAAAATTTCCTAATAATTGGACAAGACGATTAACAACATTCTGGTGTGCCTCGTTGACCAAGAAAAAATAGGGGCATCGTCCATTTATACCTAAATATATGGTTTAACTTTAAAATTTGATAGATTAATACATGATGTATAAATTATAAGAGAAAGGGGAGCATACTCCACCTGATGAATTTGGTCGAACTCGAGCCACAACGCTAGAAAAAATGTGTGTCCCTTCCTAACTTTTGTTTTGTCAATCCACTTATCGATTTTTGGAAATAAACGCTGCCCATCCTCCACAAAAACAAAAAAACTAAAAACAAAACAACCACAAAATCTTAGTACCGGTAAAAGATCATCACCGACGAGAATACCATTTTTCTATGGCGGCTATGGTTTTTTTCTCTCCTTAGAGAGAGAATTTCCTCAACAAACTTTTTTTTTTTGATGAGTGAGTTTAATTAGTAAGAAATAGTGATTTGCAAAGGTTCAAATAATACAAAATCTTAATTAGGAGCTAAATGTCACAAACCGAAAGAACCAAACCAATGCGGTACCCCATGCTTCTGCAACCGGAGAGAAGGACCAGCCTTATCCATGGGCGTCAAGCAATATAAAGCACATATCCTTGAAAAAGAGATTATAACTGCACCATTGAAGCACATTGATCAGTATATGTTACTTAAGTATAGGAGCATGCCATATGGCGAAGACCATACAAAGACGCATGAGGGAGACCTATTCTTTCGGGACATAACATTCTCCCCCACCCAATCCGCAGACGCCCTCATCACGGAATAATGCTAATGTCGCTTTCTTGAGTCATGCGCCACGCGCAAAACACTGCCAAATCCTCTGTGGACCCCCTTGCCACTGGCAGCAAATTTAGTGTAACCAACCTAACCCTAACCCCTAGGGCGCACACCTTGTGCATGACTGTTATCTGTCCCCCTTGGACCTTGCTTTAAGACACACATTATCAACTCAATCCAACGCTCGCCCAACTAACACATTCATTTTGTTCTCGATGCCCATCTTCACTAGACTCCCCCATCCTTTGTCGCATCCACGCTTGACCCCATTTTTTCTTCTCATAAATCGCTTAGGAGACGTGTGCCACCATAAACCATCTGCATTTGCCATAGGCGTCCAATGATTCACTACGTGTCCTGAAGTTGCTCTGATACCATTTGTCACATAATGAAAGAACCAGACCCGCGCAATGCCCCAGACTCCCGCATCTGGGGAGAAGGGCCAACCTTATTCATGAGCGTTAAACAATATAAAACACATATCCTGAAGAAAAAAAAAAGGTTATATCTGCACCACTGAAGCACACTGATCAATATCTATTACACAAGTATAGAAGCTTGCCACACGACATAGACCACCCAAAGGCGCCTGAAAGAGATTCATTCTTTTGAGACGTGACGTTAATCTAAAAAGGGTTAAATGCTTATAGACCCTTGGAATTGACTATATTTTAGCTTTGGCCCTTGGGCCATTTCTTTAAAAACAACCTTAGACTTGTTTATTTTATCTCTTTGGCCCTGTTAACCTTCTAACACCAATTTCAACTGACACATAAGACTCATCCTCCACGTAGACACTGCCACGTCATCCCATGCTGCCACGTCAGCACTCCCCATTTCATCTAACGAAATAATGCGTTTAGATTTCTCCCTCAATTTTTACAATCTTTTTCTTCTTTTTCTCCTTATTCAATCTCCAAAACCCATCAACACCAAAAGCTCCACAATAACCACCTATGAACATCCACAAGAAGAGCTCCAAAGTTACGAACATGATAGATACATTGGGCGGCGACGGAGGAAGGCAGTAGGTTCCTAAAGCTCATATGCATTGAAGATCGACGCCGACGAGCTTCAAATCCAGATCTACCTGCAACGATGAGATTGAAAAAACTAGAGATCTCATCCACTTTGTGTATCAAACCACCACCCACTCCCACATCATCGCCAAAAAGACTCATGTTTGTGCTATCAGAGGATCATACTATTCTGATCACGACACGGGCACCGTCAATAACTAGGACATTATCGCCGCGAACACCTATGTTTTTGGACCAGAAAATTAACACGTTCGTCTTCAAGGAAGTCATCTCTAGCGGCGTCAGGGAAGGAGGCATTATCTGCTGGGACCCAGTTCGTTAAGATTAGGAGTTTCAAACTATGTTTCTCCTCCTGATGGGATCATATTTAGGTCCCTCTAAGATGGAGCTCACAGTTTTTGTGGAATCCGAGAAATAATCATGTGATTGAATGTTGGGGAGGCTTGAGTTTGAATTCTTCTTCAGTTTCAAAAGGTTTTGACTTCATGGATATTTCTTCCTCTGATTCTACAACTTGGAGAAAACGAAGAACAAATGAAGAAGAAAGAGTGCAAGGGTTGAGTTTCAGCCCCGTGCAAAACGAAAACGTTTTGACGGTAATTAAACTCAGCCCAAAACGTACCGTTTTGATGGGGGTGAAATGAACTTGCTGACGTGGCGGAGGTGGAAGATGTGGCAGTGCCACCGTGTATGACCCATCTTACGCGTAGGTTGAAACGGTGTTAGCAGGTTAACATGACCGAAGAGATAAAAAGAACAAGTGCAGTGTTGTTGTTGTTGTTTTTTTTAAAGGATAATTGCAGATACCCCCTCAAACTTTGAACGTTTTGCACATAAACCGCCTCAAGAATTTCTGTTAGCAGATAACAATCTTAAGTTGCGCAAAATCATTTTTTTCGTTAACTTTTTAAGCTTTTTGTAAAATGACTAAAATACCATTCTATTTTTAATTATTTATTATTTTCAAATAAATTTAAAAAATTAAAATAAATAAATAAAAACCCTAATCTATTTAACCTACCCCTCTCTCTCCCCCTCATCTCCATTCTCACCAAACTCCATCTTCACCAATCGCCACAACCACAACTGCCGCCTCCTTTCGGCCGCCGCAACCTTCGCCTGGTCCGACGCAACCGCCGCCTGGTCCGATGCAGCCTCAGCCTCGGTGGATCTCGTCGAGCACGAAACCAGTAAAGCTCGACCGGCCATATTTGGTCGACGTCGCCTCCGCACAAAACCAGTGGTCTCCGTAGCCAGCAAAGACCCACGACCATAGCTTCACGTCGTCGCCTCTGTCTTGTTTTTTTCCTGGGCGATTATTGATTTTTGGATTTCAGATTTAGTTTAGTTTTGGGTTTGAGAATTTGGTGTATTATAATGAACATGAACATATGGATTTTTGAAAATTGGTGTCCGTATATGTGATATTTGTTGATTTTGGATGTGTTTGTCTTAATCTAATTCGACAAATGATTAGATCATAATGAAATTGATGTTGCAATTATGTGAATTTGTTTGTTTTATTGTTGATGTTTCCTCAAATTTTGGCACCATAAATTTGGATGCGTTGTTTGATTGTTGATGTTTTTGGGAATTTTTTTTAAATTCCGACAAATATTTGAAGTTTCTGGGGAAAGTTAAAGATTCTAGCAAATATAAACTTCAAACACTTGATGATTCCAGCGAACACTTGAAGATTCCGACAAATATATGATGTTTGCGGGAAATTTTTTAAATTCTAGCAAATATTTGAAGTTTCCGGCGAGAACTTGAAAATTCCGGCGCCGGAAATTTCAAGTGTTCTAATCTTAGAAATGAAATAAAGAAGAAGGGTAAAATGAGTATTTCAAAAATTTAATAGGTCATGTGCAAAACATGTGAGGAGAGAGTGTTTTTCTGTTAGATTTAACGGAAAAATTAACGGAATTCGGTTATGCGCAACTTTGGGTAGTTATCTGCTAGCAAAAATTCGTAAGGGAGTTTATGTGCAAAACGTTCAAAATTTAAAGGGGGTATATGCAATTATTCATAAAAAAGTAAAGTGGCCCGATAGCCAAAACTAAAATACGATCGAGTTCAAAGGGTTCGAAAACATTTAACCCATCTAAAAAGGGGTCAGGTTATGGGTAAGCATAAGCCCACTGGCCATTGTGTATTCGTGCAGGTAGCCCAATTTTAGAACAATCTAACCTAGGAAACATTGAACAATGATTCCTGATGTCAAATGCCAGTCCCAATGCCAAACTGAAACCCTAAATCCCAAAACGCCAAATTTCAATCTTCTTTCCCTCCAAACCCACAGTCAGTGTTGTTCCTCTTCATTCGAATCCGTTCGCTCTTTGATGTGCCCAAGCTTGATCCTTCCGTTGTTGCAGTCTCAAGAATGAGCGCCGTCAACCTCACCAACGTCGCTGTTTTGGACAACCCTGCCGCCTTCCTCAACCCCTTTCAGTTCGAAATCTCCTACGAGTGCCTCACTCCACTCAAAGACGGTAATTTCTGATCCCTCACAAATTCTCTCTGCTAGGGTTTTACCAATTCACATTCAAATGTTAATATGCACATCTCAGATGTGAATTCATTACCCTTCATTACTCTCATATCAAACATGAGTACTTTAAGCCAAACCCTCTTAATTGATAGTAAGATAGTTTAATTTGTTCGTTGCATTTGTGTTGTTATATCTTGTAATCATGTTTGTGGATGAGAATCCTTGATAAAGAAGTTTTGTTATGACTTAGTTTCTTGGAGCTAGTAATGGCCTTAAAATGTAGGAATTATTCTTGCTTGATGATGGTGAATGGGAAAATTAAGCGTTTTAAAGCTTACCAATATTCAGATTCACACACATTCTAAAAGTGCACATAATTTGGATATTTATTTGCAGACTTTTGGCTACAATCTGATGGCACTAAAGTTGGTCTCTTGTTACCTATATTTTTTGAGTTATTCTTTGTCTCTGATTCCAGATGCAATGATGCGCTGTAGAGGTACATTAGAACTTCATATTGTTGATAAAAAAATGTAAGGAACTAGAAACCTGGAAAGCACTTGTAATTGTACCCAAGCCAGTCATAATATAACATTAGAATGTGCATTCTGATTTCTATCTGGTAGCTATCATTGTTAACTTCAGCAATATTAAGTAAGACCAGCGGGAAGAGAACTGATTCAGTTTGACACTATTGGGTCTCACCAAATATGTTAGCCAATATTTGCTTTTGGCAGGATAGATTAGCAAACTAGTATCATGTAGTTTTG
>JAYMTK010005715.1:0-10007 GCA_036897405.1 Pelargonium myrrhifolium
CTTGAGGCAATGTTGTTTGATTTTTTTCATAATTTTTAGGGTGAGATTGCCTTTTTATTTGATTTTGTACAGAGTGTATGCATTGCATGTAGCGAATCCATGTCCGATTTTAGGCTTGATGTACGTCATGACTAGAGTAGTCATGGTAGGCATCTTCAGTGATGACTTCTCGAAATTGAGGGTCGTCACACTATTCCTAAGATCTCGCACCGAAATATCGAACACATATTCCATGCTAAATTTTGGATTGTATAAAACTAGTTGAGGAGTTGTCTTTAAGCTTTTGGAGCATTGGGGTGCCTGTGAACCCTCGACATAATGGGAGGCCAAGGCCGCCAGAAGCGCTATAACCTGCTATTGCGTGTCTGAAGGATACTCTAGGATGAATCCTATCCTTATATGGTGAGATGGATATCTCTCTGGGTAAATGGACTACCTTGCACTTTATTGGCTCAAAATGAGCATTCACGTTGTTGCTGGAGACTTCAACTTGAGGGACCTGTGTTTTTTTTGGAGATATCCATTGTTGCGGCTCCGGACGAGGGCCTTTTGCGGATGGGTTCCCTTGCTAGAGAAAACACTAACCTCATGTTCAATAAGCGCACTCCATTAAATATTCCGGTGACTCTACGGGCTTCTTCAAGGCTTGGTACGCTAACAAACCCAAACTTGCTACCTTTCCTGTTACAGAATCTGCTAACTATACAATCCAACACTTTCGTTTGGAGGTTGAAGATCGTCCTAATCCACTTGTCGTTCATGCTCGGTGGTAAGTTCCCAACGTAAAGGGTTGTACTCGCCTTGCTTCCTGCTGACAGTCTGTTTGTTCCTTCTTTGCTGGAGTTGCGGTTAGATGGGTTTGGATGAATGTGTCGTGGTGGAGGTTGGGGTACTAAGTGGGGGGATGAAGTGCCTAGAGTCCTCCATAGTGTGGGTGTTTGTGTTTCTAGCCTTCAATTTGTCAACTGAAGTTAATATCATGGTTGCAATTTGTATTGTTTCTGTAAGCCAACATTAGATCAAATAAATGAGAATTTATTATAGAGAGAAAAATCAAATGGGAGAAAGAAATATCACACATTCTACTCGCAATGTTGAACACAATGGCGATAAATCAAATCATAAAACAATTATACTCTAAGGAAAATCAAAGGCTAAAAGATCATTTTTTATATATAGAAAATACAAAGCCCAAATCTAACTGGAATAATGTATGAGTTGTTACTAGTTAAGAATTCAATGGAAGTTAGAACCAAATCTAACACTTTGAATTTTTATTAAGAAAATGCTCATCTAAAATCTCATAACAATCGTTTGATTAAAGCGATTCAACTCAATCAATTGCAAGAAGAAGAAGATGAGAAAATCAAGCGAGTTTGAGAGAGAAATTGGACAAAATGACTTGTCGGTGAGTAACGAAATACTTACAAAAATTAGATATGTAATTTGTCTTTATATCCCATTTTTATGGTGTTAGTGATATATAAGTATTTTTAAGGTTAAATAGTTTTGTCCCACTTGCACTAACACATTTTTGAGTTTAGCCCTTAATTAATGTTTTTTTTTTGTTTGAGCCATTGTAAATCACTTTTTTATTAATTAAATTCAATCAACCGGTTGTGACCATTTTTTAGGTGTCACGTCAACATATGGTGACACGTCGGACACATAATTCACGTGTGCATGTCACGTCAGACAAAACGTTGAGTTTCATTATTCTTTTTAACAACACATACAACTACAATGACACCATTTTGGCTGTGAATGAAACAATATGATTACGTAATGTGCACGCTTGAACTTTGTATTCGACGTGACGTGACGATGTATCAAAAAAACATTAACATGACACCTGAAAATCGACTACAATCGGTTGAGTGAGTTTAATTAATAAAAAAAAATAGTTTACAGTGATTCAAATAATACAAAACTCTAATTAGAAGTTAAACTGAAATGAAGTTTCAATATAAAAGAGACAAAACCAGCTACCTCTATTTTTAAAACGTTGATAATTTGTCTATGTGGACGAATGATAAGGGTAACTAAATGAAATCACACACACATATATATTTGGTGTAAACCACCGGTTTAATTCAGTTTGGAGCTTAGTCACAATTAATGCTATCTACATCTCCTCATAAATGTGTTTAGTGTGGATTAAACCCGACAACTATTCTCATAATCTGTGCGTTGTCAACTGAGTCACAACCCATTAGTACATATATATATATGCATTAAGTCAAGAAGAGATGACGAGGAAATATATGAGAGAGAAAGGCACACAATCATAGTATGAACAACGTTGTTTTGATGTTAACTGATATAACTCTTATATCAATTAAGAGATACATATTTTATACTAGGGAATAATGTATATTAGTTGACTAATGTAAAGTTATATCAGTTGCACTAATAAGATGATGACACCTTATTTAAAATCATGTATCCGGACGGGTCGCTCCGCTCCCACAAATTCACTTGAGTGGGTATAAGTGATTTTAAATGAGGTGATGACTTTGTTAAGTTATATCAGTCAACTAATATATATTTTACCCTTTATACTATATATTATATTTGAACAAAGAAATTGCATTTGGTAAATTTTACCCCATAAATTAATATAACGCATTTTCAGATTTTATACTCAAATATGAGTCTTCCATAAATAAATATCTGCGGAACCACCTGTCAAGCACGACTGGCAGATACATCCATCGGATCCCAAAACGCAACGCGTCGCCTAAGCATTGGCCTTCACCGTTCCTCAGTAACAGTCAAGTCACAATACCAATTCTCATATCAAATTCCCAAAAAGCCCCCCCCGCCTATAAGTTATAAAGTGACGCGTGAGGGGCAATACGGTAACCTACATAAGCAACCGTGCCCAAGACCCATCCACAAAGCCTCCACTAGCTCCCAGATCCTTCCACAGCAACGACCTCTCTCTCTCACTTCTTCTTCTTCTCTCTCTCTGTCTGAGAGAGCTCTCTCCCTTATAAACCTCCTCTTACAAATCTCTCCCTCTTTCATATATAAGCCCCTTTTCTTTGAAATTTTCCCGCCTCTTCTTCCTCTTTCTCTATCCCAATTTTCCCGCAAATTCTCTCGATCTCTGCTTCTCAATCCGTCTCCAACATCCTCAAACCCTAGATTCTGAATCCGCGAGGTCTGGTTTCTGTTAGATCTTTGATTATTGAACCTTATAAATGAAACTTTACTTGGATTTTCAGCTTAAAACTTCAACGATCGGTTATCTCGAAACTTAGATCCGTTGTTAGGGTTACTGTTTCAGATTGATGTATCTAATGTCTACGTAAATTCTTAAATAAATCTAGGACAGTTTTAGTTCCAAAAGATATGTTTGTTTTGGGTATTATGGTTGTATCTGGTCTAAATTGTTCCATTTTCGCGTTGTGTTTTGTTAGAGTAGAGGTGATTCCTGCAAAATTTGTGTGGAAGTAGATATTACATGGCAGATCCAGCCTTGGAAGGGAGCCAGCCAGTTGATCTCACCAAGCATCCTTCTGGGATTGTCCCTACTCTTCAGTAAGCTACTAATCCCCCAATTCGTTTTCTAGATGTGGGTCTAGTACATCTTTAGGTCAACATGGTCTCGTGTATAGTTCCAATATGGTACGAGTCTGTAAATCATTGTATGCTATCAATCTTGGAAAGAGAGCATGGAAGAACATGGTTTGCCTGGTGCGTAATGATCTTTTACTAATGGTGAATTGATTGTAGGTAGCTTTTGGATTAGAACTTTTACTTGTGAATGAGAATCAAGAATGGGAATGATAATGAGATTCTCATTCTGTATTTTATGTTTGGATTTAATCAAGTTAGAAATCTTATAAGTACCCTGTGTAATCAAAGGCGGTCGCCAATGCTAATCTCATTCCCATTTCTAATCTTGATTCCCATTCCAAAAATGTATTCCCAATGCTACCATAAATAATTCACCTTAAAAGGTCTTACACTATTGTAAAATCTGCTTTGTGGCTAAATATTTGTAGTGAGACAGCGTAAGTTGGTTTGCTAGTTGTATTAAGATTTTTTGTACTATTTCAGCATCAAATAATAGTCGTTGACTATATACACCAATCTGTTGTCATATTGTCTCCTGCTATGTTAGGTAACCAACTGTTTATAGCGATATTTTGTTAGATAATCTACGATGAATTGAATGTGGCATTGTATACATGTCCAGGAACATTGTCTCAACTGTCAATTTGGATTGTAAACTGGATCTCAAGGCAATTGCACTACAAGCTCGTAATGCTGAATACAACCCAAAGGTATGTAGAAGTTGAGTGAGGAATAGCATTTTTTCTACTTCCTTTTCCTAAATTAGCATCTTTTCTATTGTTAAGCTTTTAACTCTGTTTTTTCATTTCTTATAATCTTTCCACTTTTTCAATTTTAATTCATCGCATGAAATTACATATTCTTTTGGAAGCCCTAATTTTAATAGATTTACGTGACTAACATATAACCTAATTAGCGCTATTGTTTCCAATTTCATATAATTGTGTAATGCCATTAATGTAGTTGTTGTGTTAATTTTATGGTGTCTTCAGCGTTTTGCTGCTGTAATTATGAGGATAAGGGAACCGAAAACTACTGCATTGATATTTGCTTCAGGAAAGATGGTAAGTTTTACCTCTCGTGCACATTATGTTTCTCATCAACAACTGTTTATCTGCTTCATTAGTTATTACTATTTTCCGTTGGATCTCATATTTATCATCATTTGATTTTTGGTGTTTTGTGTGTTTTTCTGTTAAATGCATTGACAAATAATATGTTACAATGTTCTTTAGGTTTGTACTGGAGCTAAGAGTGAGCAACAATCGAAATTAGCTGCGCGAAAGGTATTTAACGTCTTTTTTTTTAATACATCCAAATGGTATAATTTTTTTTTTAATTTTATGTTGGGTGGATCTAAGGTTTTGTATTTTAACCTCATATGCTGTTGCTTTTCAGTATGCTCGAATTATACAGAAACTTGGTTTTCCAGCTAAGTTCAAGGTAAACTTTGCAGCATCCCTTTATCTGTCTCTCCATGTACAGATACATGTGCTGTTCAGCAAAGATTGATAGTTTTGATTGCTGCAGGATTTCAAGATTCAGAATATAGTTGGCTCCTGTGATGTTAAATTTCCAATAAGGCTTGAAGGACTTGCATATTCTCACGGTGCATTTTCAAGTGTGAGTGATGGCCTTTTTTGTCTGTTAGAATCCTTCTTCATTTGCTTACATATCAAATCTGTAATTTTTTGTGTTTTTATATCTAAATTTGTAGTTTAGGGGTTTCTGTGAAAAATCATTTATCTGGAACATTTTTGAATATCTGAAACCAGCCAAACCATAAATTATCTTGTGTTTTTTGTTTTCTTGGTGCAAAAGTGTATCGTAGTCCTTAAGGTATAGATTATTTGTTACTCTTCAATGATTGTATTTTACATTTTCTTGTTCAGTATGAGCCTGAGCTTTTCCCAGGTTTGATTTATCGGATGAAACAACCCAAGATTGTGCTTCTCATCTTTGTGTCAGGAAAAATTGTTCTTACAGGTGCTAAGGTATTATCTCATTGCTCAAGTAATGGTCCTTTGATTTTATGTGCCATACTGGTTGATCATCTAATTTGCATTTCTGGCTATCCATTCTTCAGGTGAGAGATGAAACCTACACAGCCTTTGAGAACATATACCCCGTGCTTACAGAGTTCAGGAAAAACCAGCAATGGTATTGCACTTTATTTGTTTAGCATATTTTTCCTTAATTTTTGGGGTTCCATGGACTTGACAAAATTTGATCTTGATATGTTGGATTGATGTTTGAATCCTCAGTGATAGTACATAGATACTGATTTATACATATAATGGTTATTGCTATATTATTATGTAGTGATTAATAATATGTATTTTAATTTTATGCAGATGTTGGAATATGAGCAATGTGAGTTGGGATGGAAAGTTTTGAGGTGAAGTTCCAACAATATGCTGAACATGGATGGAACCTGTAAATATGAAAGGAGATTGTTGTTTTACTCTTCAAGATATAAGTTAAAATTACAACTGTGCTTCACCTCATGTATCCTGATTCCCGACACTGATTCGAATAGTGATTGTCCCATTTCCCCGTGTTCTTATTTGTGGAGATAGATATAATCCACATGTTATTTGTGAGAATGTAGAAGATCAGGATTTGTATGTCCCATGGATTCCTAATCTGGTTTGTTTTGCTGAATAGACTTGAAAAATAATCTTCACAACAATTGATCCTAATGTTTGTTTGTTTGTCCCCTGTGAAGTAAAATGCTTCAAATGCAAAATAAACATCTTCATAGTGGAAATGTTCGGTTCTCAAACTGAGGTTGGGATTCTTGTAGCCACTTTCATGTTGGTGTTTGTACTTAAAACAACACAAAAACTCCAAAGCATAAACAATTACTAGTACAAAAGTAACTTAAAACTAGCCTGTTATTAAACTGAATCAGCTATTTTCATCAAAGCAAGTTGGGGGACATTGACATTATTGGGGGTAGGATATAAATTAAATTAAATGTGCTCATGACTATCCTCTTATGTTACCAATTTACATTTATAGTAATAGCAGCAGCAGCAATATTGAGTAGGCACTAGTAATTCACAGTTGATTTGATTGCATCCATTATCTGCATCCAAGAGGTGTTGGTGATGGAACAACAAGTGTTAGATGATAGTATTCCCAAGGTCAAAGTGAATCACCATAAGTATAATACAAATACCTTGTTCTTTGTGGGCATGTAAAAAGGTTCAAAAACAAGTGGAAAAGGGGTGTCCAGACCGCAAACTCTGGCTACAGGGGCTTCTAACTGCAACACAATTCAGACGTTGAAATCAAATCATCAACACTTGATAGAATGCAATGCACATAAGAGTTGGCTCTTACTCTTAAGAAACATCGTTCAACTATGGAAGCAGAGATCTCAGCACCAAAACCTCCAGTGACTGGAGCTTCATGACTAATCTACAACCAGGAGAACAAAATATCAGTAAAATTGTACTCAACTGTTCTCATCAATCATTTTTCAGATACTTACAAGAAGCCTTCCGGTTTTCCTGACAGATGCCTCTACTGTCTCCTTGTCCCAAGGAATCAGAGTTTTCAGGTCTATCAGCTCACAAGAAATTCCTTCCTGCATAATTTCACAAGTCAAATGTCGAAACAGTTCTAGAAGAAAGTACTTAGTTTGGGTAATCTGGGAAGAAACTTCAGTACTATTTAGGACATTGTCATAAAGAGAACCACTTGCCTTTTCTGCATCAAGACATGCTTGTTCCATTATAGCTAGCTGAGCTCCCCACCCAACAAGTGTTATGTCATTGCCTTCTCGTATCACCTGCACACAGCATTAGCAACTTTTCTATACATTTACCATCACTTTATCAATAATAAACCTTCAAGTTACATACCTCTGCTTCTGATAGAGGCAGCATGTAATCATGCTCTGGAACCTCTTCTACAGCCAAGCGATAAAGCCACTTCAAATCCAGAACAATTATAAACTTTCAGTTTTAGCAGTTTTCATTTGATATCTTGAATCTAATGATAGTTATATGTAAACCAAAATACCTTGGGCTCAAAGAAGACAACAGGGTTTGGATCGCGTATGCTTGAAAGTAATAAACCTTTAGCTTGCTGAGGGCTCCGAGGAATGACCACCTGCAATGCAAAACATATGAATCATAAACTTATGACAACAAGGATCTAACTTCTCTAGCAATATAACAAATAAACCAAAAAAAAAAAAACTGTGACCTTGAGCTTGCTTCTGAAGATCAACCTGATGGAACCTTTCTATATATTTGAATCAATCTTTTGTGGACATTATGAACATAATGTCAACAAGATGATATTCATGCTACCTCAAGTCTCATGAACTTTTCAATATTTTAAAGGTTTAAGCAATTGATTTTATGTTAATGAACACGGAATTTGGAAAGAAGAACACTCATAAAGTAGAACAGAAAATTGATAAATGAAAAAAACACTAGGATCCATTGGACAGTGCGAGTCTAAGTACTAAACAGAATGACATTTATGTATTGGAGGTGGGCCATGTAGCTTTTGGGGTCAGGCGTTCAGCTATTTTGATAAACGCACCTGACAATCAGACTCACAAAGTCTAGTTAGTGTGTGCAATTTTGACCAGGGGAAGGAGAGAAAAGCATCAAGATAAAGCAATAAAAATGCCCATGAGGAAGAAAGTATACTTTGATTCCGGGAACGTGACAGAAGAAAGCTTCAGGAGACTGGGAATGATAATGTCCACCATGGCCTACGGCTCCATAAGGGGCTCTTATAGTTAAACCTGGGTCATCAGATGGAGCCTGAATATAAAGATAACAAATAGAAAACGAGAAAAAATATAGAAAAGACAATCAAAGGTGAACCGGGTATTTAAAAGCCAATAATTTTAAATACCTCCACAATTAAATTGATTGCCACTCCGGTACCTAAATTTAGCAGCTTCATTGACAATCTACAAAAGAAGAAATTCAATCAATCAGTACTCAGTCATGATGCTATAGTAGAACTTAGCATTAGGAAGAATGCATGCCTGGTCAAAGGCTGGAAAGATATAATCTGCAAATTGAATTTCTGCTATGGCCCGATTCCCCTATCACGTGAAACGAAATTAAAGATAAATGCCACCAGATCAGAAATAAAAACCACAATATTAATATCATGTCAAAAACAAGCTTTATAAGGGGTTTGAATTCAAAAGTAATGACGATAAATCAAATCCTACCATTGCTGCCAGACCAATGCCAAATCCAACAATGCCCTATGCAGAAAGACATGTTAGTGTGAAGATTTTCAAATATGACTTCCAGAAGAGTGGTAGAAGAACAAGATTCAAATGTGAACTACAGAATGATATCACAACAACGAGGGATTCATGGAGATGTTCATAACACTGGACAATGTTTGAACTTGGGAGGCATAAAAGAATATTTCTATAAAGAATATCTAGGTGAAAATTTGACACCTTTGGACCAAAATCTAGCGGAACTGTATATATAATGACCCGAATAGAGCACCTGATAAATATACCTGCTCACAAAGAGGGGTGTTAAAAACTCTTTTTTTACCAAATCGATCAGCTAATCCTGTCGTGCAGCGGAAGACCCCACCAAAGCCCACATCTTCTCCAAATACGTAAGCACTAAAAAAAATGAAAATGATAGGTTGGAAGAGTAAATATATGAATACATCTACATAACTACTGTTAGTGACTTGGAGGAATATAAATAAAAACAATACAAGTAACTGTAGACGAGCAATTTCTCAAGGTTCCAAAGAAGAATCCAGGGAGAAGCAAGTTGCCAAATACTTCATGCATAAGTTCATCATCAATGCGCTGTTTTAGTTAAATAATTTGGAAGATTTTGCTATCCTAACACTTAATCACAACTGTATCCCAAATTTAATTTGGAATGTCATATTCTTTGTTATTCCAAGAAAAAGACCTCTTTTGTACCGACCATTATATCTTGAGTTAAGTCATTCATTTCTTCAAGATCGATAGAAGTCCGAAGAACAACATTACAAGTTCATATTCTTTTCTTTTTCACATAGCTATTCCCCAGACTATACAAGGTAGGAAGCTTGCTAAAGAAAGAGAATCAAATAAAACTTGGTACATTTTGTTAGCATAAGTGATTTACACAAAGCACCCCTGAAGTTTAGTCTGTTACTTTAAGCACCCCTAATCTATCCAATGATGTTTCCGTCTATGACACCGTTTGTTGAAGGGTAAAATGACCAAATGACCCTTCATTTTTTTATTTCCTTTATTTTCAAAATATAAATAATATTAAATTAAAAAAAGAAAATGGAAAAGTGATAAAGTGATAAAGATCTCAAATCTCCTTATTCTTCTCAAATCTCCTTCTCCTACCCTACCCTCATTCTTCTCTCTCATCAAGACCACCACCGTAGAGCTCGACCTCGGCAAT
>JAYMTK010005716.1:0-10005 GCA_036897405.1 Pelargonium myrrhifolium
ACAAAATGGACGGAAACACAAATTTGAAAGTTTAGGGTAGTAACATGAAACGAAAAAAAGTTTAGGGTAGTAACATGATAAACAAGCATCTAAGAAGGTAGTAACATGTAATTTCCCCTATAATTTACACAACAAAGGTGTTTTTCACCAAATATTTTCCATGGTTCCTATTGATTTATCCTACAAAGCAACAATTAACTATCCTGGTTTTCAAATCATACTTAGTTTCAACTTTCAAGCAATCATATAATCCTTATGCTCAACAGTCAACAGTGCTGGGTTATAAGGTTTTAACTCCAGCCAACTGAACGATATTACATATGCCTAATTGCATGGAAATGACCTTACAAAATGAAATTAGCATAGCAAACCTGTCTTTGTCGACCTTGAATGAACTGGTTATCCATCGACAAGGCAGCTATACCTTGACTCATATGACCTAGAGCACTGCTTGCATTACCCAGTATATCAACACCTGACAGCAGTTGAAGGGGCTGGCCCAATAGATCCTTTTGAATGTTTGATATAGCATTACTAATCATAGAACTCTGCCTCATACGCACATTCTCATGAATTCTTTGGTTTATTCTGACCTGGTAAACAATCACCAATATACAAATTAAATCAAATTCCGTGCTTTCATTATAGTTCTGAAAAATTAATGATAGGTTAGAGAAAACAATTTCAATACTTGCACTACAACAAACTCATCCTGGGGGTGCTATGTCTGTGCTAACCACATAAAACTGCAGAACCAATAAGTTCTAGTAATTGAGTGTTGACATATATGCACCTAATGTTGGCACAACTGGCAGCCATATTCATAGAAGTAATGCAGTTTAGTAAACTACATGATGCATAGTTAGAAATGAAAAGAGTTGCAAGCTGAAATCCATGCCAACATGTGATGATATAATTACAACCCCATGAGTCATGAGTATCTATCTTGATTTCAAATAGACTGGCCTAGAATTTATGCTGGTTAAATGCTAATAAAATAAGATCTAGATACTAATTGTAAAACTCACTGGCATGTTTTCAGTGTTTCCTAATGAAGTCATCAAGGATAACCAAAACCCAAGAACACCCGTTGGCCTCTGGTTTGGTGACATAGCCAATGATACTTTGCATCGAACCTCTGAGATATTAAGAACTCTGCATTTGCGGAATGAAAATAATTAGAGAAACTTAATGGAAAAAGTGCTAAGAAAAAGATTATTGGGAGTACCAGTTTGAAGTTCTTCACATACCCAATCTCAATGAATGGATCCACTGAAACAGCAGTTGTTTGACTATGAGATAATCTATTCAGGTTGACTTGTTGGATCATCTCATGAAGGCGCCAGATAATAGGTTCTTGAATGTTAATTACGAAGGCATTATTTTCAGGTCCCTGAACCAATCAAAACAGATGTAATCAATATAAAGGACAAAACTCAAATTCTCCAAATGGATCATCAAAACGACACACTTACGTGGAAACTAACATGTGGATACACATACAAGTCCAAGGACCCATTTGATTGCACTGTAATGGAAATTTTCAACATATTATCATTCTCCCCACCAAATCTCTGTGGCCTGAAGAGTACTGGCATTGGGGTTAGTGGCAACTGGTTATCCACTTGTATCCCGTGCATTCTTACTTTTAACCTAAAATACGAACAAAATTGAAGTTGCTTGATCAAATATTTCTAGTTTGATAGTCAATCAGAAAAAATGATAGCAGAGGCTAAGGTCCATGTTATGATCAATGCACCTAGGAAATGAAAAACTATTTATAATCAGAAGCAAATAAAAATTTATAACTATCGAAAAGAGTAGTTCCTTCAATGATAATAAGAAAATTGAAAGCAAACCTACCTACTAATTCCCGAGCCCAAACCAGTTGAATAAGCTAGCAGAAGTTTCTGCACTGATAGGTATAGTATCTCCTCAGGTGTATGGTCAATAATGGATATTCCAAGTTCAGCAAGTTCAACAATGACATGAAACTCACAATCTGAGACTGATAATGAATCTTGTGGAGAATCTACGTTAGAAAGCCGTGACATAGAAGATGAGTAATTTCTACTCATAATTTCTGAAGGCTCAATTTCTGGCATCCAGTCACTAATCCTGACAATATTCATTGTATCTTCTTTAAGGATAGTTACGCGTAGAGCTTTTGTAGGAGCGCCTTCAACAGGCATGGGCTGGTAGTCAAATATCTCATCAATATTATATTTGTCTGATTTCAAAGGGTCAGCCCCATCTACCAGGAGTTCCAATAACCGCTTTCTACCAAGATCTTCCCAATAAAAAGAAGCAGCCTCATTAGGAAGAAGTTGTTGCCATGAATCACTGATACCATCCACTTGCCGGAAATGAATAGGTAAGAACATTGATTGGTTTTCAATCCTGTAATCATTTTCTCATTAGAACTAATGGAAGAATAGCTGGGAACAAACAGGATATGATCATGACAAGCAAAAAAATGTTGAAAACCTAACGGATATAATATTCGGTTACAAATGATGTAGTTAAGAAGTTAGAATTTGTGTTCATTGATTGTAATAATGATTTTGTCTAACGAGAACTTTTATGTATAACAAAACAAAAAAAACAAACAAACAAACCGAGCCAAGCCGAGCTCAGAATCTTCAAGCAATTAATTTCCCGGCGCTGGATAATTCAAATGTTCAAAGAGGGTAATTAAAATGAAGAGGGACAGGTATTTAGAAATTCTTTAAAAAAAATAATTATGTGCAAAGCACATGATCATTTAAATGACACATCCTGTCAAATATAAGTGACATAATGGTTTCTGGATAATTTAGGGTAGTTGTGTGAAGGTTAGAAAAGATAATGGTTTAAGGATTATTTTTTCTTCCTCTCGTTTATCACATGATCTTCCAATTATGGTGTTTGGATGTACAGCATTCGTTCATATTCATGACACTAATCAAGGAAAACTTGATGCCAGAGCACGAATATGTGTTTTTGTTGGGTATACTTCCACTCAAAAGGGTGCATCTGTTTTGAGCAAATATCCAAAAGATTGTTTGTGTCAATAAATGTCACTTTTTATTTATTTATTTAAAATAAGCCATTTTTTCCTTCACCTCAGGGGGAGCCATCCAATGAAGATTGGTTTTTGAATGGATGTTGGTTGACATTGACAATGTTGTTGGTATTTTATATGATCCTAGTTTAAAAGATGACAAAGTCTCAAATAATGAAAATATGGATGTATCTTCAGTGTCATTACAAAATAAAACTCATGAAAACAATGAAATGTGTGCGAGGCAAAATGAACACTTTTAAAGGAAAAGTTTATTTGAGAAAATACCCAGAATGACAGAAAATGACAAACATCTTGCTGTAGGGTCAAGAACATAACCCAATGACCAAAAATGAAATTACATAACAACCAGGTAAATCTCAGTCCGAGTCTATTCCTACTTAGTCAGTGTCTCTTGAACCTATATCTATTCCAGAGTTTGTCTCCATCTTTTCGAGCAATTACTTCTAAACTATGTTGTGTTTCAATTCCTAAGAATATACAGGAGACTCTAAAAGTTCCTGAGAGTGATGCAGTATTGGAGGAGATGAGAGCTCTGGAAAAGAATAGAACATGGGAGAAAGTTGTCTTCTGAAAAGAGAAAACACAGGTTGGATGCAAATGGGTTTTCACCGTGAAGTATAAATTTGATGGATCTGTTAAGAGAAATAAGGCTCGCTCAGTTGCCAAGGGGTTCACTCAAACCTACAACATTGACTATTTAAGAATTTTCTCATCTGTTGCCAAGATGAATACCATAAGAGAGTTACTTTCTATTGCAGTTAACTTAGATTGACCTCTACATCAGCTTGACGTACAAAATGTTGGAGAATTGGAAGAATAGGTGTACATGGAACCTCCGCCCAAATTTAGTGAAAGCTATAGAAAAAGGGTATGCAAACTGAAAAAAGTCCTTATATAGGCTAAAATAATCATCGAGGGCCTGGTTAGACAAATTTGCAAAATTTGTGAAAACTCAAGGTTTTATTACCGGGACAGTCAGACCAAACCTTATTCATCAAAACTTCTAGACATAGGAGGATTGTTGTCCTGATAGTGTATGTAGATCACATTATCCTCACTGGTGATGATTTTGAGAAAATTAAAAACTTAAAGAAAGGTCTCTTAAATGAGTTTGAAATCAAAGACCTGTAATCCCTTAAATACTTCATCGGGATGGAAATTGCTAGATCCAAAAATGGTATAGTAGTGACCCAGCATAAGTATATTTTGAATCTTTTAGAAGAAACCGGGATGACTGGATATAAACTATAAGATACTCCTATGGAATTCAATAAAGCCGGGTGAAGTTAAAGGAGTTGCAGTGGATACAAGTCGATACCAATGCCTAGTGGGAAAGCTGATTTACTTATCTCATACTAGACCATATATTTTCTTTGTTGTTAGTGTGGTAAGCCAGTTCGTGCATACTCTCTATGAAAAACACTTGAAAGCAGTGCAGAAAATATTAAGATACTTAAAAGGAACTCTAAGGAATGAAATAACCTTTAGAAATAGTGATAAACGAAAAATTGAAATCTACATTGATGCAGATTGGAATTGGACAGAGTCTATAACTGACAGAAGGTCTACTTCTGGATACTGTACTATTTTGTGGGAAAACCCAGTAACATGGAGAAATAAAAAACAAAGTGTTGTGGTTAGAACTAGTGCAGAGCCATAATATAGAGCAATGGCTCAATGAATTTGTGAAAAACTTTGGCTAAAAAGGATAATGGAAGAACTTGAGAGACCAATAGAGCTCCCAATGAAGTAGCAAGTTGGGGATGATCAATATCTATGAGCCAACTTGAGGGGAAGAGTGAAGGATTTATTTTATTTATTTTTATTTTTTAAAGCAATTTGGCACTCTTATGTTGAAAATCCCAAGATGGGAAGAGGAGTACATACACCAAGTGTGAAGATTAAATTCTAATTTAGAAGAATTAGGAAAATTGTAGTGAAATTAGGAAATATATTGTTTTTAAGAAAGTTCAGTTTAATTTCTTAGTATAGCTTATATCCTATTTCGAGTCTAAAATCTCATGTATAAAGGAATCTCTTTTGTTCTAGTTATAACAAGTAATTCACTTAAATAAGATAAATTTTACAGGTAAGCTTAAATTAACATGAAAATAAGTAATAAGATCATATACGATAACATATGATTTGATTAGGTAGGGCGGAGTGAAGAAAGAGAATATGAGTAGACGATCTCAATGGGATTTATGAAATGATTCATGTAGCCTACCCCAATTTTGTTTGGGAAATGCCTTGTTTGTTTAGTCAAAGTAACTTCTATAATAGATAAATTAGCATATTTAGTTTATTTTAACCCAAGGTCTTCAGGGTTTAAAGAAGAAAAGGTAACTTTACTTAAATATGTTGAAGCTCAATAAAAACCTGTAAGGACTTGATGAAGAATTTGGACGGATAACAACTTCATAGCGTGAGCTTTTTGTTCCACTTCTTACAGCCACCCTTAATTGCATTTGATCAGTTCCAGATTCTTTCTTCAAGGAAATGCGCATCACTCCTTCAGTAGAAACACTAAACGGTGTACTCCATTTAAATCCTTCCACCCGTAACTTAAGGAAAACAATGACTTGCCCAATAAGTCAAAGAGTATACTTTACTAAAGTAAAGAATATTCAATTAATAAAAAGAAAGATATTAAATTTCATACCTTTAACATTTCAACTGTTGCATAAGATTGCCAAGCAAAAGGTTTCGGAGGATCAGTGGGGTGAATCCATTCCATAAAATATGTATCACATTGCTGTAGGCAGAGACTGCAACCGACCCTGTTAATGAATAAGGTGTGTGGCTGGACATGCACAACCTACAGAAATGCTAGATTTAGTAACTACTTACAAGCTGAACATGTAAACTAATACATTACTTGATAAAAATGAAAATCATATCCAGTAGTTTTCCAACAAAAAGTGTCTAATACATCTTAGGGGGCATAATGTGGTGATAGGAGTCTCTTCATAGGTCATTTCATATTTCTCTGGATTAGCATTACTGGTCAGTAGTCACTAAATAGTAGGTTCCTTTCTAAATATAGCTTTCTATTCAAATTAAAATGTAGAAAGTAACTAAGAACAGATAGTTTAACTTTCATATCAGACAACAATTCTCTGTAACTTCCAGGTTTTTATTTATTTATTTATATTAGCAAGCGTACCAACACGGAGGCTCGAATCTGAGACCTCAAGTAGGTCAAGCGCCCTAAGCCACTTGCCCTGATGAGTGTTCGTCCCTGTAACTTCCAGGTTACACTGTATAGGAAGAATCATTCTGTATCTTTGGAGCAAATAATCTACATTCTTACTAAATATCGATTGAACAAAATTGCTAAGTAGTAACTACAGTATAGAGGTCTATACTGCTTAAGAGACCATTATTTGGTCAACTGGCATATGTGGATACACCTAATCAAGATTATACACACAATATACTACATAGGAACAAGTTTACCATCCAAACTGCCATAACTTCTGAGTATATTTATTCTGATATTATTCTGATATGCAAAATACATATTTGTCATCAACTACAGACTAACTAAATATGCCTGGATAATAGATTTCAACCTTCGTTCTATCCGAAGTCATTTTCATTAATGCTGAAAGCTTGTAATATGATCCATCTGAACCGAATGCCTTGACATCGACCCGTTGCTGGAAAAAGATATAATTGTCAGTAAGTAAATATTCATGACACAGAAATCACACTATTAATAATCAGTCTGAAGCATTTACCTAAAAATGAGTGAAAATAACACATGCAGTATTTAAGTACATCACCTTTTTTTCCAGCTCAAGAAGTGATATCCCAGGACCATAAAGTTCAGAATAACGAATTGCAATAGCAATGCCCACCCGTGGAGAGAGATATGCATTCTGATTAGAATCTTTTTGATTAGGAAGCATTGAAACTCCACTGCGACCAGCAGAGTCTTGTGGAGAAAGCATGCTAGGTATTGGACTAGTGTCCTCAATATGCTCAAATACTTGTATGTTTCTCCTTGAGCAAGAAGATATCCTGTCCATAGAAAATGTAGTACTTTTGAAGGAAAATTTTGCAGACTTCATTGCTCTTGATAGAGAAGGGGAAGAAGAATCCACATTTGCATTTTCGGTGGGTTCAATTTCCACCAGTCGATATGCCAAAGATAAATCAGATTCATTAACTATCCAATATGGCACGAAAAATCTTATGGTTTTGGGTGCAGCACTGCTTCCTCCAAAGTCACGTTCCATGTTCACTCGCAATCTCCTGCATACGGGACAATTGTGGAGATGGTAAATAGTTGAAATTAGACCAAGTTCATCATAATGAATGACAATAGAAATTATTCATCATCTCTAACATAATTCTCAAACACCACCAAAGAAATCACTCCCTCTGTCTCACTTAACTGTTGTCCAGTATGCTAAATTTGCTTGTTCCACTATAACTGTCCATTTTCTGTTTCAATATATAGGTTATGCTTGAACTTCCAGTAGTATCCTTCAATTAGTTAGTCATATCAACTTTGAGTTTGTTATAACAAGGGCATGTGAAGAAAGTCAATCATCAATAAAAATATCCTAAATGTTTAAGGTCAAATAGGGAAGTATTTTGGTATTGAGGGAAAATACTCAGTCTGAAATATTTGACACAAACAGAAATGGATATATCTTATGAATAATTACTGTGAAGTTTGAGAGAAAATGATGCATATCATTCATTATGGGTGAAACCCAATTTATAGTACAAATAGAGTATATCAAAATCCATCTACTACCCTAAAAATTAGCTCAATCTAAATAAAATAAGATCCCTAATATTGTTTAATCAAACTCCTTATCTCCTAATTTTCAACCAGTCAAACACTCACTCGCAATCTCAAGGTATAGTGAATGATGGCTAATAATGGATCATTGTAGTTATTTTGACGTGATGTTGACCTCAAGACCCAGACCACGTTTCAATAGTAGTTTGGTCGGATGGGAGGCTCGGGGACTATTTTTATAGTGTGTCCTCATGTCTCAAGGTATACGTTTTGGTAGCAGTTTGGTCGCATGAGAGGCTCAGGGATTATTAGAGAATTTGTGAGATTAAGAGAGAATTTGTGATTGGATTTTGTGGATTGAGGGTTGGGTAGATTATAGCAACAAGTTTAAGACTTGGGTTGTTGAGGGCTTGGCACCACAACTATGGAGGCAGCGGAAGAGATTATAGAGGCCTCAAGAAGAAGTAGGCTCTGATACCATGTGAAGTAAGAAAGAAAATGATTCATATTATCCATTATGTGTATCCCACTATATTGAAATTTAATATGGTATTAGAGCAAGTTTTAATCTTGGCCTTAGCCTGAAGGTGACTCGTTTATGTTGCATCCCTCTGTGGTCTTCGGTCTGCTTGTAGATGGACATGCCTGCAGCAACCCATGTATGAAAGAAAAATACCTATATGTGAGGGGAGTGCTGATTAAAAAACCCCCAATTGTGCATTGTCAAGCCCACTGATAAAAAGAAAAACGTGAATCTCGCACGTGAGGGGGAGTGATGAAGTGGGTTAAATAAGTCCCACAAGAGATAAATACGAAAGAAGTGAGCTACATATAATGATGCAAGAGAAACCCTACTTATAAGGTTGACATTTTAGTAGTGTAAAACAAAGTCATTGTATGTAACCCATTATTTAAATTTAACATTACTTCCCACATCTTTTCTACATCTATTATCAACTACATTTTGCATTATGAGAGAGAGAGAGAGAGAAAGAGACCTTCTACTTTGCTGATGGACCATCCAAAATGATGAAACTCGCTCCACCGTAGAAAGATCTAAAACAAGAACAGGGTCCTGCAGAGAAAAGCAATGTTCATCAGAAAACATTCCACAACCTGTAGATTGAGATATAAGAAAGCATGTATATACTCTCAATAATTACCATTTCCAATACCCAACCCCCCTGAACAAATAGGGTAAGATATATAGGCTTCTGAAGATCAGCTGAATATATATTTACACTCCCACGTGATGAGATCACACCATCCTGCCGCCCAATGCTATTACCTTCTTTTGTTTTTTCCCACACTGTGAACTCTGCTGGACAAGGAAGTCGATTTTCCAGCTTCAAAGGAGAGTTAACAGATACTTTCCAATCATAGACAGGTGTATTTAGTTCTGTATGAAGAACAGATGCATCAGAGCTAACACTAAGCCAAAATTGTTTGCTTCCATTACTTGGAGAGGACATAAGTATATCCTTCTTCTCTAGCTGATTCAATTTAAATGTAAAATCAGGTGTTCTATTTCCCTGTTTCAAGGTATTTTGTCTTGTGAGTGAGGCCTGACCCATGAATGGCTGGTCTTTCCCAAACGCATAGTAACCAACAGCAACACCACGACCCCAACAATATGGAGGATTAGGATAATCAACACTGGGACGAACTAGTAAGCACTGGTCAGAATCCCTGAATGTACTTCTCCATGGTAACACAGCAGAACATCCGGGATTTATGGCAATGTAATCACTCTTCAACCAATCTATGCCTTGCTTGGGTGATTGCTGCCTTGTACGACTCCAACGCCTTCGACGCACAGCATCAATAGCTGACTTTGTGCATGAACTTGAAGATGTTGGGGGCCATTTCATACTTTGAAAATCAGACCCATAAGCCCAGCCCTCTTCATCATGAAACTGAGATTTATCAATGGTCCATGTTGATGTCCATTGCCATCCAGGGGGCAGAGGAGGTTCATAAAAATCCTGCAAATGTAGAAAGAGGAAGGTGAAGAAACAAAGCTGAAATGGTGGTTGTTGAAGTGGGTGATAAAGTGCCCCATATCGGAAAAATATAAAATAAAGTGGCTACATATAATGGTGCAAGTGAAACCCTACTAACAAGGTTGACCTTTTAGTAGTGGAAGCCCAAACCATTATATGTAGTCCGTTATCAAATT
>JAYMTK010005717.1:0-10000 GCA_036897405.1 Pelargonium myrrhifolium
ATCTAATATAAGTATAACCATAAACGTTACAGGTGCTCTCAATTGGAAATCAGACAAACACAAAACTAGGTTGGTATACCTCACACATGTGAAGGGTCTACCGCCCAGACAGGGTCATAAGGTAACACATGGACGGTCAACCCACCTACACATGTGGTATATCGCTGCTGACGGTATACCACACACATTTATAGGGTATACTGTCTAGATAAAATATATTGAATTAATATATCGGAGGTATACCCACCAACACATGTGGGTAGACCGGCCAGACACATAAAATAAAGGTATCAGACACTATTATTCTGTAAACAACAAAGAAGAAATAAAAATTAAATCAACGAAGAAGTCAAAATAATGTATCTAGGCTGTCTCTCTCACTGAAATTCTTTGCGAAAATTGTTGTTCTTATCTTCCAAAAATTGCAGTTCATTCGTTGCAGTTGTCTCTATCCCTGCAATTCTCTATTTAAATTGTTGTGCTTTCTTTTCCTATTGTCTTTATAGTACAACTCCAAGCTTATTGATTTTTTTTTTTTGATTATGGTGGATAAGCTTTGATAATGGTTGTTGAACTTTGATGATAGTGGTTCAAATAACAAAGAGGCTCTGTGGAGAAGGAGGGTAATGTGGGTGTGGTTAATAACAAATAAGCTCGTGTGATTAAGGGTTATTGTGGGTATGAAAGTCATATAGATTTCTACAGTATCTCACAGGAGGTATAAACCTCTGTGAGAAACAGTGCAAAAACGTCTGAACAAGACCCAAATCTAAAGACATTTATGATGCTCTGTTTTTTTGCCAAACAAAGTTTTGGCTATACCTTCTGTGAGAAACAGTGCCAAAACGTCTGAACAAGACCCAAATCTAAAGACATTTATGATGCTCTGTTTTTTGCCCAACAAAGTTTTGGCTTTCAAAATCTCTATAGACAATTTACATAGACCCAATATGGACTTACCAAAGCAGATACATAATCCCCATCGGCTTCCACTTGCAAGTTGCAACAACTCAAAACTTTAAATTGACTTTGAACACGGTGCTTATCTTTTTGCCAGCCAAAGAACGACGTCGTTTGATTGGAGAATTTGGTTCTACTACTTTTGAGAATGCCGAAATTAACCCTCCCTCGTGTCGTCGTTCATTTACCCAAGAGGGATCACAATGTGAGACTCGGAGTCTTCAGTCCAGAGCATAGATCAGCGATAGCTAGGGTTTCTGAGGTATGCTTTCTCCGAAACTTCTATGGTTTTTGCTTTGCTTTCCACAGCTTGATTACGGTTTCACGATCTAATTCATGTTTCTACTTCATAGATTTTTCACTTTCCTGTTGAATTGAGATCATTGGAAGTGAATGTTGATTTGGTTTGGTGTGAATTAAAGGAAATGGCAGGGTCGGGGAGTTCGATGCTGTATTCAATTCTTCTGTTCACAGTGATTCTGTCGCTTCAGGAAATGTACAGAGGGAAGCTGGCATCGACGGAGCTCTTCACCATCCTTGGAGGCTTCATCAGTTCTCTCCTCTTCCTCGTGTTGCTTACTGTGAGTTTCTGAAGCTCCCTCATCATTAGTTGATCGAAATGTACAATTTTGTACGGATCTGAACTCATATGTCCCTCCCAGACCAATGTATGCATAAGTATGATATTAGTTATATAATTTACTTCACTTTGTATCTTAATTTGAAAGGGTGCTAAATTCCAGTGATGAGACTTTGGCATTGCACATCTTGTTGGTGGGGTAAAAAGAAGTAAAAATATTGTTCTATTCCTTATCCTGAAGAATAAGAGTAGGTGGGATTGTATGTAGTGGTTCATTCTTTTTATTTGTATAGAGCTGTTATGGTGGGAATTAGAAAAAAAGAAAAAAAGGATTTCTAACCCTGTAGAAATACCATGAAACCCTGCCAAATCTTTTCCTGCACATCTATTGGTGAGAAGGAGAAAGTATACAGAACATTTTGTCTACATAAATACAAAAACGTCATGCAAAAGTGCAAATTCCTTAGCTTGAAGAAGTTGGTGGGGGAGGACAAAAGAGTAAAGTCTTCCAGTAAAAAAAGGAAGATAAGAAGGGCAAACCAGAGATCTACGACTCTATGAATGACCATATGTGTTTGGAATCAATCAATGATGGAGAATTCAGAATTGTTCCATATCTTCCCTGGGGTTCAACAATAGGGTATATCTTTTGGGATGCTTTTACTTATGATAGAAATGTAGGAGAAGTCCCTTGATATGCAAAAATTAAGGTTTTGATATAGGCTCTCATTTTCCCTTGCGGTATCTTGTGTCTTTATTACAAACTAAAAGTTTATGATAGGCAAGCTGTCTAATTATATGCATAGATGGTTGATTTGAGCCTTGTAAAATTGAAGCCCAGTTCCTTATTTTCTAGCTATAGAAGTATTGTTTATTTGGTTATTTCTAGGGTAATTGCAGCAGATGTCTGTGCTGCATTTGGGGGCCGAAAGCCCAAAACTGTCTACTTCTGTATACTTAGTTCTGCAACAAAAACACACCCAAGTTTTCTTCATCCATCCTATCCGTTAGAATTCATTGAAAATCTTACCCTCTCTCATGTTATCATATACTGTATAAAACATCAGTTTTACCCATATTTATGTCATTTTTGAAGTACAAATATTCTCTCATCTCTCCTATTCATTTTGATTCTCATAAGATATGTATATTTGAGGTGGTGCTTGTGTCAGATCGGTTAGAGAAAGATTAGGAGACGTGTGGTTTGAAGTTTCTTTAAAAAGGACCTGAGGTTCATTTCGATAAAAACAAAAAAAAGGCAGATTCTGCATTTTTTAGTTTCAGTTTTAGTTTTTGTTCCCTTGTTCCTATCTTCCCTTCTCTTATTGTTCATATATTTGACCTTATTTCACCGCTCTTGATTCCCAGATTTGAAGCCCAAGAAAAAGAAGCAGAAAATGCTTGATTCTGGCACTGGAATCTGCATTTTCCTTAATTTTTTTCCCCTCAATTTTCCCCCACTTTGTTGAGGATTTAGGAAATATTCAAAGTAACCAGGAGTAAAAAAAAAAAAAAAAAAACGAAAAAAAGAAAACCTAATTTCTTAATTTCCGAAATAAAGTTGGAACCTTTAAATTTTCTCAACTTCATCAATTTATGAACTTAAATCTATCTTCCTAATCTTGAATACATCAGTTGGAAAACTTTCTTCTCCACTTTCCCCCCCTTGAAACTTAGTTATAATATGTATTCATTTGCATTTAAGCAGATGTTAATTTTATGCAATATTGGTTTATTTTGCATTAAACTTAATATTGTTTACTTTTGTTCGCTCATTAGCATTTTAGAACATAAATGGCTGTTATATTCATAGTATGACAAAGGCCTACTAGTTCTAAGCTTGGCATATAATGTAGTGCCTATTTTTATTGACTTGTTTAGCGGGCATATCATGATAACTAGTTTTAACTTGTCTGCTCTTATTGCAGTTCATTGGGAACTTCCAAGAGACATGTGGCATGAGGACTGGATGGGGTGCTGGTAATTGTGCTTTTGCTGTACTTTTTGTTTGGTTATATTTCTGTCATTATGAGATAGAATCAATAATGTACATCTTGTTATCTTTTTGGGAATCAAGCATTATTAGTGTTTCTCTGCACCTGCCATCCAGCTTGCTGTCCATTTGTGTTTCTTTCATTCTTTTGCATGTTTGTTTGCGTGTCTGCATCTGAGACAAAACCATCATAAAGCCTGCTTGCTTATGTCTATGTGTGCATGCTTCTCCAATTCCTATCTATCTCCAAGATCACTCCCTACATATGATATACATCTCAATGCTAGTAATGGGCATACAACCAGCAAATTTTCTACCAACACCACCCAACTGTTGCATGCAACATAGTGTGCAACTGTTTCTTTTCCCCCAATCATACTATGTCTCACCTTTTCCGCACCTTGTGCCTTGGGCGATAGTGGAGTTTGCTTTCTCAAGTGCGCTTGTTGCCTTTGACTACCTGGATCCTGTCAAGTATTTTGTGCATTTGTTTTGAAAGTAAATACCTTTTCTTTATCAAAGGTTTTACTGATTGCAGTTAATTATATCAAAATGAATTGAAAATATATTGTTTTTAAATGTACAACACATCTGTTTTCTATGTGGAACCTGGCATATTATACAGTACATGTTTTGCTGCTCAATTACAGTTACCGACTGTATATGTTTATTTGTTTTCTTATAAACACCAGTGTTACCCAACCCACTTTTAATCTAGTTCCCACTTCCCAAGTGTTCTTTATATATTTGCATTCGCCTTTTTACTCAAGCTTTCTTGTTTGTGTGTTCTTAGTTCTTACTGCCCCAGTCACTCCTTTTGACCGGACATTATTTCATTTCATGGTATAGCTTGCAATCATGGATTTTCATGTCAGCCCCAGCCTACTCTATTTTAGTTCGCATGCAATTTGGTTCTCACTTTGGTTTTTGTCTTCTATTCCACTAATTGTCAATAGCTATAAAGGACCATGCATAATAGAATAGCACTATTTATAGATCATAACCTGTTCCTTCAATTAATACTAGTGTATTTAAATGTTTACAGTCCTTATCAATATTGACCTCACATTTGAGGATTGCACATAATAATTAAGATCTATTAAAATTAGGTCTTCTGTATAGAAGCATAGCTGTTACAAACTTACAGTGGATATGATTCAAGCAAGTTAAAGAACTGAAACTTCAATTTTCTTTCCTTTGTGCAGTTATACTTGCAGAAGCTGTTGCCTTAATTGCTGCAAGCACCGTCCATAGAGTTTGTATCACAACATGGTAAATGCTAATAGTATGATATATGGTTTGTTTCTATCGTATGTTCTTGTCCTTTCCTACAATAAGGTATATGTTTGAACTCATTGACAACTGAATGGGAAAATCTATGAAGTACATAATTATTCTGAGACACATAATGAGCTTTTCCCTAGACACATAATTTACAGCATCCAACGAATAAAATTAATGGAAAATCTATTTATTATCAGGAATAACGTGTTATATTTTGACAATCATGCTTAGATGAATAGACAAATAAATATTTAATAGACTAGAATAATGTTATCTATCTCCTACCTATATAGTTAATGGCAAATCAATATTTTGTAGAAAAAAATAATGTGTACGTGGGCTTTAGTGCTTTACACACATAAGCCAGCAAACATTTTTATTCAGGGAGAGAAGGTGGGGTGTGGTATTTACTACCACTTTACTCAAATTCTTCTTTCTGGAAGTCAGCTATTAGCTCCATTTTCTTTCTACCTTATTTTTTCCCGTTCTTGAATTGATTTTTTTTTTTTCAACTTTTATTTATTATGCAGAGGACTAGTATTAATCTTGTTATTGTATTTCAATGCAGTTTCTTGTTCTCAGCTGGTATACTATACGAAATCAACAAGCTTTCAGGGATGACACTTACCAAGAGTGAATCTAAATCGAAAAGGTTCTAGGTGGAATACATGCTTTAGTCTGTTTTGAGTTGTTTTATTTTTCCTACTTTTCTAGGTTTCGGTTGGTTGGTCAATCAGATACCTTCAACAAAGGCAGCCAAATTGAGGGATTTTATTATATGAACCATCAGAAGAAGATGATTATTAGTAGTCAATATATTATAGGCATGTGAGCACCCATGGTCTTGTTATTCCTTTTCAGAAATTAATTATAAAAGTGAAGAGTTGGGATGGATTTGAATGCACTTCAATATATATGCATAAACTAGTTTATGGAGCATACATTTTAGAGTGATTCTTCTGTTTAGGTTTGGGATGATCCCATTAGCTATTTTACAATTGGTTTATCCATTTGGAAAGACAGGGACATCCTGCCCATGTGTCCTTGAATGCATGGCAAATGACTTGCTAATTTTAAGTTTAATCATTTAATTACACTATTATTTCAAAGTCAACCAGTTTAGTTTATTCGATCACCAACCAAGTGGTCAAGTTATTCTAAAATTTTATAGCAGCCACCCAAGTTTTATATAAAACACTATAAAACATCTCCAACCTCACTTCCTATTATTGTCAAGCTATGACCAAACCTCCATTCTTCACTTCTCTCCTCCTCCTCCTCCTCCTCATCAACATCATCATCTTCACCGTTATCACCTCCGAGGCGGCTTCCTCATCATGCCCTATAGACCTCACCTACGTCCAAACATTCAGGTGGGACGCCTCACTGTGCCGCCAAGACCCGGTTGACATCAAGTCTTGCTGCCAGACCCTTCTCAGTCTCTTCGGGATAGGCGTCGCCCACCACCTCAAACAGACTTCCTTTTTCCAACTCCCCAACTCCAATTCCTCCTCTTCCTGCCTCTCCACCTTCCAACAACACCTCGCCTCCTTGTCGCTTCCCCCGTCTTTGGTCCCGCTCTGCTTCTCCAATGCAACCCGCATTCAAGAATTTGTCACCAACCCCTCCAGTTGCGCCGGAATAGTAACCGTCCACGACTGGTCTGAAAAGGTCGGCACTAGGTTGACACAGTTACTTTCCTCCTCCTGCGGGGGAGACCTCAAGGGAGCGACCCGCTGCAGCTCGTGCCTCGACGCTGGCTTGACAGTCAACTCGCATTTGCAAGCATTGGATCCCAATGCCACCAAATGCTTCCACTTCACCGTCCTTTATGCCGCCGGCATAGCTAACAAGTTCGGGCCCTTAAACAAGGACACGGCCGGTTGCATACTCGGCGTGCCACTCGCGAGCTCGCTCAAATCCAAACCATCCACCTCCAAACAAGTGAGTCGACAAACGCTCGTTAAACTCATCTTCGTGTTCGTAGGCGCTCTCATAGGCACCTCGCTCGCTCTCGCGCTCACTATACTCTACAAAAAGTGGTCCAAGAAAAGAAACAGAGCTTCAATATCGACACACGAAGCATTCGTGAGCAGCTTCAAGGCCAGTGTGCTGCCCAACTCGGGCGCCAAGTGGTTCAGCGAGTCGGAGCTGAAACAAGCCACGGACGGGTTCTCTCAGAGGAACCTGATGGGCCGAGGCGCCCACGGAGCCGTCTACAAAGGAAAGCTCCAAGACGGCACCGTGGTCGCGGTCAAACAAATGGTTCTAGACCCATTGGACTCGCGAGGCGACCAAGAGTTCTCGAACGAAGTGGAAATCATAAGCAAGATTCGACACCGGAACCTGCTGTCCCTCCGCGGATGCTGCGTCTCCAAGTTTAACCACTATCTCGTTTACGACTTCATGTCCAACGGAAGCCTCAGCGATCATCTGAGATCAAGAAAACGATTGAGCTGGCCCGAGCGCAAGAACATCATTCTTGATATCGCGAAAGGGATCGAGTACTTGCACCACGGGATCGAGCCCGCCATCTTTCACCGCGACATCAAGCCCACCAACATACTGCTCGACTCGGAAATGAAAGCCAAGGTCTCGGATTTCGGACTGGCGAAGCAGAGCAGGGAAGGGAAGACGAATCTCATGGCCACGCGCGTGGCGGGGACGCGCGGGTACTTGGCGCCGGAGTACGGGCTGTACGGGCAGCTGACGGAGAAGAGCGACGTGTACAGCTTCGGGATTGTGGTGCTTGAGATGATGAGCGGGAGGGAGGTGGTGGCGGAGTCGTCGTCGGCGGCGGTGGTTTTGATAACGGATTGGGCGTGGGAGGCGGCGAAGAGAGGGAAGGTGGCGGAGGAAGTGGTGGAGGAGGCGATTAGGGAGGAAGGGCCTAAAGGGATAATGGAGAGGTACGTAGTTGTGGGGATGTTGTGTGCTCATGTTATGGTTGCTTTTAGGCCTACCATTGCTGAGGCTCTCAAGATGTTGCAAGGAGACATTGATATTCCTATGCTGCCCGACAGGCCCTTGCCTCTAGGCCATCAGTCTTTTAAGCTTCATTTGGATTTATGAAAAAATGACTTTTTTTTTTAAGGAGATTAAAAACAATTTATTCACATTTAATGGGAGGTATTTAAGAATTTGTTGCTGTTCAGGTCCATTCATTTTAAGGAGGAGATAGTGTGTAACCTAAACATGTGATTCGTAACAACCTCTTACTAATTTTTACTTTAATACTTAGCACCCGCCTAATAAATGGTAATAGGAGAGCGAAACTGAGACATATATAGCTTAGCTATGGGTTTGTAAACTTAGCATTTCCTCTTTAACGCATTTTATTAGCATTTTCTACTTTGATGCTTGACACCTCTTCAAAAAGGTGGTAAGCCGCTCATAGTCTCTCTTATATCCTCCCATTGGAGATGCTAAGAATCCAATATGTGATTTTGGGTGACATTAGAAATCACGAGAATCTAATTGGCAGACGCGTGAGTGACCCAAAATTTGAAATGGAAACAGTAAGGAGTCTGCATTGTTCGAACAATCATTCATATGCTTAAGTCAAACTAAACACTTATGATATGTACACTCTAATAAATAAACAAAGCGAGACTCTCATGATCAGCTTGGTGACTATTTGTGATCCAATTATAATATTTCTCATGTCACAAAGTTATGAAATCACCCGAGTGTTGTATCATTGGTAAAATCAAATGTGATACTTAGATTGTTTAATCTATACATACTATAAAAGCAGAACCAAAAAATTGGTTTATAATGCGTATGAGAGTGCCACGTCATCAAAATTTAAATCTTGACACAAACTTTTTCGTAATTATAAAACAACACATTTCCAAATTTGAATGGTTAAAATATGGAAAGTCGTCATTAATAAAAAATTCTAATATATATTATGTGTTATACTGTTTTGCATTTGAGTGATATTAGTGACCCGTAAATGATATAAATACAATTATATTTCGTGCAACGCACGAGTCACAAACTAGTTTGATACAAATTTAAGATCTCTTTATCTTTTTGTCAAAACAATGGTTTCTCTGACAATCAATTTAAGCGGTTGCTTTTGGGTTCCTTTGTTTCAAGTTTCTAAGCTAAATTCAAGGCAGCAAGGAAAGTCAAGCCAAAGTCTTTTGTTTGCAGTCCAGTAAATAAATTTAAAAAAGATTTTCTAGTTGTGATTCCTTTATTTGTATTCATCTTAAAGGTAACTAGTTTCCTACAAGGATGTTAAATGTAGAGCTAAAGAAGTGTAAAGACTTTTATTTGGATTTAAAGTAAGGTCAAAGTAAAAGTATAACAGTTTCAGCTTCAATCGGTGTAATTGAATCTAAGAACAAAATGGAGAGCCAGTTTAAAATAATAAGGATTTTCATACACTTCTTATTCCAATATATATAAAGCTTTGGATTTTCATGAACAAGATTGTGGATAGGGGGTAAAATTGTCATTTTATAAAAGCTCTAACACTGTTAGAGGATTACATATGGAACCAAAACTTAGGTATCTCTGAAACCACGTTTCTAAACTTAGGTACATTATGTGTTTTAAAGTCAAAAAAATGAGGTCTCATCTGTCATTACCTCTAAATAAAAAGAATATATTGTTTTTTTTTTCTTTATTTGCTGACTCACTTAAAGTCACACACAACACACACCAAAAGTGATTTGGTGAGCCCTTGTGCCACTGTCACCATTTTTTTTATATTTGTTTTTTATATATTTTTATTTATCCTTATATTACTAAAAATATATATATATCACTATTTACCAAAGTGTATGTCCATAAAAAAAAATTATACAAGAATTCTACAATTATTAAACCTAACCTTCATTTAATATATGATTCAAAATTTGAAAACTCTTTTTAATTATTAAATTAATTACACTACAGCTGACAATAAATTACTTGAACTAACTTTTAAACTATTTATCTTCACTATATATATATGGATCAAAACAAAAACTAATTCATTAAGTTAAGAGTTAAATACTTCTAGACCCCTTGAACTTGGTCGGATTTTGTGTTTAGCCCTCGGTCCATTTTTTTTATAAAAACAACCATGGACTCGTCGATCTTATTGATTTAGCCCTGACGACCTGCTATTGCCGGTTTCACCTCCACGTAGGCGGTAACCGCCACCGTGGCACTGCCACATCCCCCAA
>JAYMTK010005718.1:0-10000 GCA_036897405.1 Pelargonium myrrhifolium
TTGATTTGATTTCTCAAACCCGCGGGTGACCCGCCCCAACCGCCTAGGGGTACTATTGTAATTTCACAATTTATATATATACCCTATTATGAAACAGCATCACCATTCTCACAGCACTCTTGCATCTGGCCTCTCTCCTCCTCTTGATAGTGGGGAATATTTTGTGTTAATGGGGTGATATTTTAATATTAGTGGGGTAGTATTTTTAGGAGGTGGGTTAGTATTTTCATGGCTAATGATAGAGCTCATACCCTACCTAGTGTTTGTTTGCTTGTTGTTTTGCTTATACATCAGAGTGTGGTGATGAGTAGGAGGCAACCAATTTCATATCAATGAAATGAAATTGTCTTCCTCACTAAACTCTCCATTTCCGTCTATGTATCTGTCTCACTCTCTCCTTTCCATGAATTGTTTGCTCTACCATTTTCTTGCTCATTCTTCTTTTTAGAGCTTAGACTATCTTATTGTTATTTTCTCAAGTTAGCAACCATAAGCTATTTTGGTTCGTAACAGTAGCATTTCAATCTCATCTAATCTTCTTAATGGTTTTTTCATCCATAGGATTAGTTTTGGACATCGCTAAATCTCTAGTACTATAATAAAGATGAAATTGTTGTGAGTTTTTGTTGTCTCTTAACTTTATTTTACATGTGAACTGCTATTGCAAACGGTTGGTCGGGTAAACCGCAGTTTTAGCCGTAAACCGCCGACTTTTTGAACCGCATATTTTTACTAATTGATGGTTGGTTTAGGTTTGGAAAATCTCAAACCGCCTATAGACGGGGCGGTCTAGGGTCCCATCTAACGGGGCGGTTCCCCAACCGCGCCCACCCCTACATGCATGGAGGTGATCACTTCAATGCAAAGGTGACCACCTCTATGCAAAAGTGACCAATACCATTGCATGGTGAACAAATGAAACATTCCCTATTATCCATCCTACATCCTCTTCCATCCACCACCTTCTCTCTCCATTTTCACCCAACACTCTCAATCATGCATCCACCTTCTATGTCCTACAATACGTTCACCGTTGCTGCCAACAAATTGGGGTCGTGATTGTGGCTTTGGCTGCACAGTTGTGATTGTGGACTCTCAACGTACAAGGCAAGGAACAAAGAGATTGTGGCCTTGGAAGCACAAACGTGAATCCACCATGTTGCATTGCCAATTGGAGCCCAACTCAGCTTGGTTCAAGCTTCAAGCTCCAAGCTCCAGAGAGCTAGAAGGTCCCGACCCATCGTGGGATAGATAAAGAGGGTGTATGGATTAACTTCTCAAAAATAGCTCATTTTTGAAAAAGATCATGAGCAGTTTTGTGTTTCGCCTCTTTTTCAAAAGAAGCAGTTTAACTGTTTAGATAAAAATGCTGATAAAAAAATAGTAATATTTGATTCATGATCTACGTATATAATTAAGACAGACATATAACAATAATAATTTTAAAGTTAATCAATAAATTGAGTTAAAAAAATATATGAGTAGTTAAAATAATAATAAAAAGAATGATATATTTGTCTTTTACTTGGTCAAAACAACTTTTTTTTAGGTGCTCATGAGCTGAAAAATAAGAAGCCGGGGGTACCCAGCTCTTTTTTTTTGTTGAGCTCATGAGTTGGAGCTTATGAGCTCTTTTAAAGTTTTAATCTTAACCAAACATATAAAAGAGCAATTTAGTGCTCGTGAGCTTGTTTGACCAGCTCATGAGCTAATCCAAACTCCCTCTAAGAGCCTCAAACAAAGACCTAAACCTTCGAGGAGGTTGCATGACACATCCAGTTAACACTAAACGAGACAAGCATGAGCTCGCAAGACTTTAGATCACTATCGTGCGTGATAGAGGCTCTGAGACATGAGCACACACATCCGGCGCGTACAAGGCTGTGCTTGGAAGACAAGAGACTCAAGTCATAAGCATTGGAAACTTTAGGACGCTATCCTGTCCGATTGAGGCTTTTAAGAGTTCTAACATACGCTCTAGAACATAAGAGACGTATGAGGGCCATCGACCTTGACTAGTGCCCGCACATGGTGTGCCCGGAGAAGCAAGAGCTCTATGCCTGAAGTGGTCCTCGAGTGGACCCCACCTATACCAATCGACCTATCATGCGAAAGTGGCACTTTTAGGAGAGTTATATAAACTCCTCTTATAGTAATAGAGAAGAATCTTCATTCTCTATTATTTTCTCTCCCTAGTTTTCTCTCTCTTAAAAGTTCTTAAGAGCCTTCGTGTATCTCGATCGTGATCTTATTCTTACGACCGAGCGGCGTACTTGTAACACTCTGGGCACTTTTTTTTTGGGTGTGTTGTGAACGCATGTCACATGTTTGAAGCAATACTTGATTTTGGACCTTGACATAATTGGACTTCGACACGGAGAAAAGAACACTTGAGAAATTTTCTAACATTTGAATAAGACAACAAGTGACATCAAAGTGTGCCACGTTAACCAAGTAAAATAGCTGCAGTATTAATATTTAAAATTAATATTGTATTTGAAAAGAATCAAATATTGTTTATATAGTAGAAACATTGTGATGAGTATTAGTAATAGTAGAGTATTATTCACAAGAGTTTAATGTATATCAGTTGACTGATATAAAGTTATATCAGTTGCATTAATAAGGTGGTGACACCTCATTTAAAATCTTGGATCCGGACGGGTCGCTCCACTCCCCCAAATTCACTTGGGTGAGTATAAGTGATTTTAAATGAGGTGTCACCACCTTATTAGTGCAACTGATATACATTTTACCCTATTCACAATACGTATTTGTTACGTGTTCAAGTATTGGAAGTTAGATAAATACAGTTGTTTTGCTGTTATTATCTCATAACAGTTGATCCATTTTTATTTTTCATAAAAATTATTATTAATTTATTGTTATGAAGTTCATTTATACATGATTGGGAGCACAATTTTGATAATTGTCAAACATAGTTTTTGGTCTGTTCATCTTGATGTTGGTCACAGTCGTTTTATTAGATTTGATGTGCATTGGTGAGTGCAAAAAATAAACTTTAAGAGCAAGTACTGTACGCGGTTACAAAGCTCACCAAGAGCACATGCTGTGTTGAACCCTATGTAGAATTATAGAGAAGTTTTGTAACTGAATTTTGGAGCAATTTTGTTGTAAATTTACTATGTTTTCTATGAATATGATGATAATTTAAACCCATTTATGGCGATTAGGGTTCATTAGAATATTATTTGCATGTTGATAAATGTAGTTTCAATGTTTGAATTAATTAGAATGTTATGTGCATTGCTGTTAAAATGGTTGAGAGAGAAATGAGTGACCTCTCTTTCTTATTGCTTGCATTGCATCTACAACTAACTCTACATTGAGCCATGAAGCCCACAAAAAATAGAGATGAATCTGTTCCATGTTCAAAGTCATAATTGGAATGGATATACAAAATCTGTTGATAATGAATTAGCTTTTGCTTCTTCTTTTTTGCTACCCATCTATCTATGTTGGTGGAAAGAACCTGTTGAGATTGAATGGCAGTGTATAAAACTCCTCATTTCTGTTGTCTCCTCTAAATGTTCTAAACTTCACCCACCATGGCATTCCTCTATCTTTCTTCGATCTCTCCACCTCTAACGTATTGTCAAGAAACACTGCTACTATCAGACCCACTGTTGCTGGCGACGCAAATATCGTGTTCATAAATGCATTAAACTGCACAGATTATAACAACGCGTTATTCTCAAGTATCTTGGGCATGAAAGTTTTGGTTTTTCACAAACTTACCCATCCGGCATTTGTATGAACTAGTCGTCCGCCGTATTCATTGAAAAACTCCGGAATGGATAGCCCAAGAAATAGGGAGAGCCCTGTGATGATAAGGTTCCTCATCGAATTCATGTTTGTGAACTGAAGAAACGACAATCCAACTGAGGCTGAAAGAAAACAAGTCAACATTGTGAAGGGTAGTGAACAAGTGGAAAACAATAGAAAACGAGGTTTTCTTGAGCTAATGGCATACCCACTAGGCCAAAGAGAACACAATATAGTGCAGCAAATATGGGAAAGGGTATTGATGCAAAAACAGCTCCAAATTTTCCTGCAAGTGTAGGATTTAAAGTTTATGAACGATGCATCATAAACGCAGCTTTATGACTAATCTCATGTATCAAAAGTAGGTCACTAGTTTGGCACTTACCTAAGACTGAAAAAAAAATCATAAAGCCAGCAGAAATTTGAACAACTCTTCGACTTCCAACTCGTGTTAGGCCAAGTAGTCCCACATTTTCCCTAGATTACATGACCATTTTTCTGTTAAGCTTGTTTCCTGGGGAACGAATATGATTAACCGAAAAAATCCTCCAACTATGGGTAATACATAATGAACATTCTTACACTGAGACAGAAGAACCGGTGCATGTTCCAAACATACCATCAAGCAAGACACCAATCCCCTATCAGACCAGCAAAAAAATACTATTAAGCTTTTGCAAGGATGCGGGAGAGAATATATTGATCAACTTATTAGCAATAACATAAGATCCCCCGAGCGTACAGATGCTGGTATGACGGGATGTGCAAGCCAAAGGGTAGGCTCCAAAGGCAACATTGTAAGTCATTTTGGAGTAATTTCCTTTTCCTAGAACAATTGACAGGTTTGAATCTTCAACCATTCAAAATTTTCAAATTCTTGCTAAAATACTTCAATTGGTCTTCTAAGAAGGCTTACTTCAATTCGGAGAGTCAATAGTTGCCTATATAAATTAGACACTTTATATGCTGTACCATGCTATACAGTGCTATTACAGTCCACGGGAAGTTGAAAGGGATACCTCAAAATGCACTAATGTATTCGTTAGTCGTTACATGTTGCTGCAAAGGCTCTAACAAATTTCTTTGTGCCTACATTGTTTTCTCTGGATGCCCAATCAGGTTATTTAAACTCACAAATCCAATGGAATATATATTATACTCATTCCATCCCAAAATGAGTGTCCTGTTTCTCGAGTTTTTGTCCCAATATGAGTGTCCTCTTTCTCTTTTACCTAAGTTATGCATGAATTGTCAATAGTATCTTTATAACTAGTTAGTTAGTATACCTTAACACATGATCTGATGATCATAAGGATATAAGAGTAAATATACACTAACTAACTTCTTAATTTTTCTCAAAATGGTTGTTCACTACCAGTGGTTGATATTGCCAATACATAAAAAGCAGGAGGAACGGTTAATAAACCAACTCACCTGCCAGCCAATGCCCCGACTCAATACATAAGCAGGAGGCGGAGTGGCAATTGCCAAACGAGATGCTGCCTTGTAAGCACCCGTTGACTACATCAAAAGAATCGAGGTCAAGTAGCAGTTCTAGCAACGCCAGAAGTTACCTATGAAATTATAATTTTGCCAGAACATGTTTGTATTGTATATCATAGTTAACTAATGCTACTACTGCGAGACAATGAATTATAATTGTAAACTTAATAGTTACCTCAACCATTGACACAAGAACCGCAGACATCATAGCAAATGAATGACCTGCCGAAAATGTAGGTGGGCCCCACTGCAGAGGGTATGGGAACATAAACCTAAAACTTCAATGTAAGATTCTATAACCAGAAAATGCAGTATAAATCAAGACAATTGAGTTTTTAAATTACCATGGGGCAGTAGATATAAGATTTGCTTGGTCAGTACGACAACTTATTTGAGTTTTATGTGGCTTGTTACGGTAAGCTCCACTGGCAGTCAAAATAAGGGCATAGATCCAAATGATTGTGATGCATATTAATACTGGAAACCGTTCAAATATTGGGACGTCTCTAAATGGTCTCACATGCTTTAAGTACTGCAACTCACCAAACCCATACAAGTATGAGGGAACAAAACAATAGTTATGTAAAGAGATCTCACCCAACTATTGTACCGGAAATACTTACTTGTGACAGTCCAATGACCAACAACAACATTGGTAACCCGATTTCCACACAGTTCCCCAACTAGAAAAGAAAACAAACTTCATCAACGAACTGGCATAACATTTCAAAGGAGTTCACAGTAAAGAACAGTTAAGAATGAATATTCGTACAATCACATATAGTGTGTACGAGTATATCTACTAGAGGCACGTGATATGGTTTGTGAGGAATAGAGGATGCACTATATAGCTCACAGCAAAACTAAAATTGAAAAGCTTGAAAAATCAAAAAGAAAAAAAAACACAAGTCACAGAATACTAATAAACATGTTGGAATTATAGATGTATGACATTCGAGAGCAATATTTGGCCTCCAAAATTTACATCAAATAAAAATGGAACCTCTACCGATAGATACAATAATTCCCCATAGCAAGAATACCTACATCAGGAAATCCTCGTTGAATTAATCCCAAACCAACCAAGCCTACCACCGGCGCCATGCCAAGTGGGCTAAAAAACCTGCAGAAGGAAACAACAAACATGTGAATAACAGTAAGCATTAATACTGCAAACGACAAAGAAGTAGTACACACTATTAATGTACCGTGAGAAGAGACCCCAAACTTGGCTATAACCCAAGATGATTTGTATGCTTGAGGCCACAATTAGGGCTCCTTGAATTGCTCGCATTGTTTGTATAAATCTCTGCAAACAAATTACATGGGAAGATCTCTTACATTACCCTATTAAATGAGAAGGTTATTAAGTACTAATTCTAAATAGAATATTGAAATGGATTGATATCATTTACAGGCTTGGAGAACTTACTTCATGCGGATCAGTAATCCGTAGTAAAGACGAGTCATGTATAATATAAGCTACGGGAATGACATAAGCCAAGGAGCCCCCAACAACTGTTGGCAATCTTGTTCCAAAAAGTGCTTGGAGAAGTGTATTTATGCCAGCTACAAAAAGTAGAGTTTGTATTACCCGTGCTTTGTCCCCCTGGTTGAATAAGCAAGCGAAGGTCAAAAGAAAAAAAGGAACAAAAATTGGGAAGTTGCAGATAAAAAGGCTAAGACCTAACCTACCATATTTATTAGTCCCACCAAGATCTTCTAGGCCAAAATTTGACAACAAAAACTACAAGTATCCAATCTATAGAGGACCTTGGCCAAAGGAAAGATTAAAAGAAGTGGTCAGGAAACACGAACAAGCAGTTGAATTTCAACCTAGAGCATCATGGGTGGGACCCAAATAGAACTTGGGTATGAAAGTTTCTTCACAGTTCACACTCATATCAAATAGGTCAGGACAAAAAATTTCCTAAATTGAAAACTTCTAAACAATGTGAAAATTACAAGCGAGTAAGCAGAGAAATTGAATGGAAGAGAGGCAGCTTGAGAGAAAACTAGCTTACAGAAGATCCACCCATATATGGGACAAGCAACGAAGGAATCATAACACTTGTGCCCAACATCAAGATGTAGTTCTGAAAGGCTAATACAATGGTTTCAGCTGCAAGAAAATGGTTTGTCACAAGTCAAAGACAAGAAGGTAAAGATTACGGCAGAAAATGTAAACGGATATGAACATCCTAGTGAACAAACAGTACACATTTAAGTTTTAAGACGTTAAGTTTTGATACATCCCTAAAGAGGCACAGGGTCATGTGAGTGGCATGATCTGGAATAATCAAATATATTAATCAACTGTTAACCTACTCCACTTGTAGGAATCATGGAAAGGCATCAAATTCCAACATCATTAACACCCTATAATAACCAGTTCAGCTCTTATTAGAGTGAAATCTCTACATTTTCAGTTTCTCAAGAATAAACTTATCAAGTGAAGTAATCATGCTTTATAACTCCATCCCATTTCCATAGTGGTGAGCAAGTTTTTTTTTTTTTTTTTTTTCCTTTTTCAACCTGCTTTATCTACTATAAGAAACACTTAAAACATTATTCATAGCTGTTCATAGTAGCTATCACAACTCCGTTAACATTTTTTCAATCTCTCTTTCAAGCCTCTTCCCCCTCAGATATTTGGTATCTTCATGCCATCTCATGTTATTCTTAATGCTACTCTAGGATTCAGGGTGATGTGTAAATGTTCATGGCAAACTAATGAATGGAATCTTTCATAGACGCACTATGAATAACAAGAACAAAGATTTTTGACAACTAGAACTAGATCCTACATAATGTCTGAATTCACTAATGACTACACTACATTTCCATAGAGCAGAGCTTAATGGTAATGGAAAGGACTTCTCTTCTTATGGAGTGAAAGGATTTGAATTTGAAGCTCAGCCATTCTTGGACCAGCCACCAAATAACTAGGTTTACTCGATACTAATAGATAGTGGGAGGCCCATGTGAGGATTAGCCGTGCATGACTCTCATTGTCCAAATACAGAACAATACAAAACATTTTGAATTTGAGATATAGATGAAACAATAAATAATCAACTACCTACATGTGTTATCAATAACTCCTTAAAACAGAAGACAACATGACTACATATAGAGAATGCTTGGTCCCCACAAGCAAAAACAAAGACGGTCCCCATCTCCTAGTACCTGAACGCAAAAAGCTACTATCACATTACTACAGTCTCATAAACCTTCTACCAAAAAAGAACAACAACAAAAAAGTCCCATATCAATCCAACCATCCATCCTAATGTCTAGAAATCTCTGTCTGATAGCTTAGAAATCACAGGTAAGGTAAAAGAAAGGTAAGAATCCCTTCAATACTGCAATAACATTTTAAATGCTGAATCTTACTCACTCCTGATCAATCTTGCTGTCATACATACAAATTTTAATTTCAAACTAGTTCAACACAACATTCTACCATTTCTCAATGCTAAAGAAAATAGAAGAGCTTGAGTGAAGCAGTAAAAAATGGAAGCAACATCAACAGCAAAGTAAAGAAACAGAGAGACAGAGGCCACTCCGCTACAGCTGAAACAGACCGACCCACAAGCCCATTCATTCCAAAGACCAAAACTTTAACACACCCACACACAAAAGAAAGGTATTGAAATTGAAAATAGTACATACCCCAAGGTGGGTTGGAGTCTATGCAGTACTCGAGGTCCTGGAGCTGCTCCATGGGAGGGTGGCTGATTTCTGCCATTGCCGCTACTTGTGATCACTGAGCTTCCTCACACCCACAAAAATAAAAGGAAGGAGAAGAAGAGAACGAAGGTGTGTGAAGGAAGCAGAGGAGAAAAAACAAGAAGAAGGAGGAGAACAAAGTAAAGTGGAGATATAAAGTAAACGAAAGTTGGAAAAAAAAAATAAAGAAAAGGGAAGAGAATAATATGCAAAGCAGAGAGGTGAGTGACGGCCTGTTCTGTTCTCTGTTGTTGTTGTGGCGTCGATAAGCATAAGCTAGGCTGTGTTTTGAATCAGAGAGTGTGTCGTCGTCCTTGGCTAAATGGACCCATTTCTCCAATTAATTACCTGAGTGCCGCTCGACCCCACCGTCTTCCCTAAACGGTCAATTTACAGAAACCGAACTGTCGTTTGTGACATGGTGTGTTGAAGCCAGTCAATCAGTCAAACACTTGAACTTGAACACAAACCTCCGACTCGGAGGCTCTCTAGTCTATACAGACGAGTGCCTTGGACTCCATAGCCACAATGACCCGGCTATAAATTTTATCGAGTGACCAAAAATATTTTAATAATACTCCGTATTCATTATATTATTGTTTTTTCTTCTTATTTTTTTTAAAAAAAAATATCATTTCACTTCAAATAATCAATAGATAGTCATCCCTCCTACCACAATACTCTAATGGATCGCGCCTTATAAAATAGGTGAACTACTAAGCCCACATGTTTACGGAAGATACAAAAAGTCATATTTTCGAACGAGCGAAACGTTGAAAAGAGATCATAAACTTTAATATAACATAAACCAATATTTAGGTTTACGTAAGACTTCTTATGGCATGTCATTAAGACACTTTTGTAAAATAAACTCATTAACTCAAAAACAAATATATAAAAACCAAATAAAATATGAGTTTAATGTATATCAGTTGCACTAATAAGGTGGTGACACCTCATTTAAAATTATGGATTCGGA
>JAYMTK010005719.1:0-10000 GCA_036897405.1 Pelargonium myrrhifolium
GAATATTAGATTAAAAAATTATAAATAAAAAATTAATAAATGAAATTGAATTTTCCGACGACCGAAAAACTCAACTCTTGAATTTTCCGGCGACCAGAAAACTCAACCCCAACCCTAAATCACGTACCAAAATTAAAAAAACAATCCCAAATCAAACCAAGACCAACACTGAAACCAAACCCTTCTCTAAATTACAGTAAAAAATAGAAGCAAACATGATCTAACAAATCCCAGAAACTCTGAAAACCCCAACATAGACACATGTACCAACTACTCCCCCGTTATTTGAAACAAAAATGCTTAAACTCAATCTCCTCTTGCACATAGATAAAAATAAGAATACTTGAAACAACCACAAACAAAACAAAAATGGAACTCATGATAACATACATGAGCAAGATTTAGGTTAATAAACTTGCTCCATTCCTCTTCCATGATTCCCACAAACCAAGGATTCAAAACCCAAAATTTGGGGTCTCCCTCTTCTATAAGAGGAGCAATTTTGCAGCAAAAAAGAAAGAAAGAGGAGATAATAGAGGAAAAACAACCAAAAATAAGAAGCAATTTGGAGAGGAAAAGTCTAATATATATATATATATACTAGTTTGTATCTCGTGCGTTGCACGAATTATGAATTTTATTTAAATTATATACAGGTCATTAATATCGTTCAAATGCAATAAAAACAATAAAAAACATAATATATATTAGAATTTCTTATTGATGACTTTCCATATTTTAACCATTTAAATTTGGAAATGTGCCGTTTTGTAATTAGAAAAAAGTTTGGGGTAAGATTAAAATTTTGATGATATGGCGCTCTAATACGCATTATAAACCAGTTTTTTGGTTCTACTTTTATAGTATGTATAGATGTATAGATAATTCATTATCGTTATCTTTATTTACCTTTGTTATAATTATTTTATTAAATTTTACTTGTAATTTTTTTTCATTCATTTGTTAGAATTGAAATGAGTCCATTCCGTCTGGTTTTAGTCAGGACCATTCACAACTGGTTCTTAAAATCGATCATTATCCGTCTAATTTTCGACCTATCTCTTTTGACATTGGTCTCCGTTCGGTCCGATTTTGGACCAGTGTCCAACCTTGTATTACTCGATATCCAGTCACTACATCAGATGTCAATTACAACTATCTAAATTCGAGCTACAGATTAACACAAAAATGGTATACTTTTTATCGAGTTTGAACGTAATTGTCTTTCTTAAATCTCAAACTAAATTGTATTTATCGAAAGTCATTTCTTTGTTTATAATTTCCATGGGATTGAGGACGAGGCATTAAAGGGTGAAAAAAAAAAACAAGTCCTTTAGAGAATGACTCAATGGTAAAATACACATCTTTTTTATGGAATGTCGTAAATTTGAATATCATTGAGTCGGATTTGCTAAGATTTTCAGTTAAAAGAGAAAAAGTTAACTTTATTATGTACCTCAACAGATTAAAAAAGAAAAAAAGTGAAAATAAAACATAAGCACTAGAAGAAGATGATCTTTTTCTTTCATGAATCTCTTGCTTTTCCTTTATCTTTTTGTTTCCCAAGAAAAAGATGATTTGTGTTATGATGGTCCCCTACTATATGAATGTTCTTTTGGACAATTTTTATCATTAAATTTTGATGAAATGGCACATGAAATCATCAACACTTTTTTCCTTTTTTGGTACAAAATCATTAACCCTTTATTCCTAAACACAAATATATACTCACCCAAATGAATCTAGAAGAACAAAACGATCCGTTCAGATTTATTATTTTAAATAAGGTGTCACCACTTTATTAGTACAACTGATATAATTTTATATCAGTCAACTGATATACATTAAACTATATATATATATATATAAACTATCAAGAGAAACACAAAGGAAGTTGGAAATTTTTTTTATACGAAGGATATCAAAAAAAATTTCCTTTTACTTGCACTACAGCTAATTGAAGAACATTATTGGAATTGTCAATTTGTATCCCAAATTAATGGTAAGAAGAATATGAAAAGTTTCTATTTTTTTAGCTAGAAAATTAAATTACAAAAATTGCAATAATAACATTCTTTTTAAATTACAGATTTTTTTTAATTGTATATTTTTTTTAAATACTAGTACTATTTTTAAAAAATAAATGGGCTCCAGATTTTTTTTAATTGTATATTTTTTAAATACTAGTACTATTTTTTAAAAATAAATGGGCCCTTCTTGAGCATGGGCCCTAGGCCGTCGCCCATTCCCGCGCCCATGCTCAGGGCCGGGCCCGACTCAATTATCCTTTTGTAGCTGGCGGCGCCTAATTGTGTCCAACTCCTTTCTATTCCTTCCAGGCCAACACTAGTAACATCCATGTCATCCAAATTTCTGCGTGATGCAGGTTTGGAAGAAGTATGTATGCGAGGCGTCATCATCTGGGATATGTAGAACGCCTGGGCGGATGAACCCGGACATTTACATCCAGATGACAGCTGCAGCAAATGTGAGCTACGGGTTGTATCGGGATGGCCCGTTCTTGGTTTCTCTTGCGGATTGCAGTTTTGTGCGTGAAGCATTCACAAACGTCAAGAGCACCTACTGTCCTGGTCTGAGCCGATATTCGGAGTGGATTTACATTGCTGCAGTAGTAGTAGCTTCTTCAGTAATGATGTCACTGGTATTCTGGATTATATATGCAAGGGAGCGATGCCATCGCGTATATAATAGACCGTTGACGACTGAATTAGATCAAGAAAATGTACCACCCATAAACTGATTAAATTCAGCTCATAATGTAGTTTCCTTCTGGTATATACACGTATAGGTTGTTCTCTCATGCCTTATGTGACAAGAAGCTAATTCTTTCTGTAAAGTATGGTATTATATGTATAGTTATTCATCTTTTCAATACATTGTTTAGATTTTGGGTTAGAATGTCTTTTTTGCCATAATTATTTTGAATGCGTTTCTAAGTGTTTGTAAGTTATCACTAGTGTCTCCTTCTAGGACACAATACATAAGTAAAACTTTAAGGAGGGAAGCTCCAAGCCTCCAAAGCTCTTTTAAGGAGTTGATTTATGCAAGACCTCAATGTTATTTGTTGAATTTTTGTCCTCACTAAAAGGGCTTGACTTCTACCATTATATTCAACTGCTCGACACGAACCTAGGAGGAGGCAACGTAAACGGACAAATTTCGAGCCAAAGACATGATCAAAAGTTGGATTTGATGGCTTCCACTACTAAAATGTTAATCTTATTTGTAAAGAACCAATTCAACTAAAAGCTTAAAATGATATTTGAAGACTCAATATTAGTTTTATACTCTAACACACTCCCTCGCGTGCAAGCTGACTTTTGCTTTGCACTTGGCCCATGCACAAGTTCACTTCTTGTCTTGTGCTGAAATTTAATATGTGTGGTGGTAGGATTCGAACCCGGGACCTCTAGTCACCAACACTCTGGTACCATGTAAAATTTGATAACGGGCTGCACATGATGGTTTGGGTTTCCCATACTAAAAGATCAACCTTATTAATAGGGTTGGGCTTCCACCATTATATTTAGCTCATTATCTTTATATTTTTCCGCTCGACACATGCACAATCAGAGATTTTAAATCGACAATCCCTCTCACGTGTAGGTATTTTTCTTCCACACGTGGGCTGTTGTAGGCATATCTATCTACAAATGGGCCGGAGACCACATGGGGAGACAACATAAACAGGCCACTTATCAGGCCAAGGACTGGATCACAACCAACTTTGATACCATGTGAAGAACCAACTCAACTAAAAGGTTAAACTGATAGTTGAAGGCCTAATATTAGTTTTATATCACAAATGTTTTCATGACCTTTAGGATTTAAAACATATTTTTAGAAGTTGTCATTTTGCATTTTGGGTTTGGAAGAGTGCGTGCTCCTTTATGCTTTAATAATGATTCAGATTTCTCTTCTTGGTTTAAGAGCAATTTGCTTTGTTTGACTCTTAATTCCAAAGGTATTCCTTAGGGCTCTCTCTTTCTGCAGATTTGCTGGGGTTTGTGAATTAATAGAAATAATCGTCTTTTTAACTCCAATTTTGCTTCACCTGAGTCTATTTGTTTTGCTGCTGAAAGTCGTGCTTTGAAGTTCATTTATTTAACTGACAAGTTGGTCCCCTCTAGTTTAGTGGCCAGGGAGGTTCCTGGCACCTCTTGGATTCCCCCCCTCTTGAGTTTACAAAAATTAAAACTGATGATAGTTTCTTGGGCAACCCGGGTTTGAGCAGTACTGGTGTTGTTGCTAGAGACCATAAAAGGGTTTGGCTAGCAGGTAGCTATAGAAGGGTGGGTTGGACGTGTGCGAGTCTCATCGAGCTTAGGGGTTTGAGAATGGGACTTTGTTTGGCTAAATCTTTGGGTTGTAGGAAAATAATTTTGAAAGTTGATGTTAGCTCCATTGTATTTTTTTCTATTTACCTGGTTGTGATTCTCATCCTGGAGTTCTTTGATTTTGGAGTTAAAAGAAAGAGCTGCTTGTTTTGAGGATTTTATTCTTCTGTGGGTTAATAAGAAAGCTAATATAGTAACAAATTTTCTTGCCAATTTTTGTTATGCTAACTTTTCAGACTGTAATATTGTTTTTCACCCGCCTGTGGGTGCTATATCTTTACTACTTTTGGACTGTACCGCTCTTCCTAACTCTGTGATGGTTGGTATCCCTAAGGTTTTTCTAGTTTATGTTCTCCATAAAAAAACGATACGGAAAGATTATCACATATATATAGATTTGTTGTTTACTTGTTATATACTTAAAAAAAAAAGAGTGGTTTATGTTGATCTTTGAAAATATCTATATGCCTCATCACTACTTGACTTTGACAAATTTGAATCTTGAAGTAAAAATCTAGAAATATCTACCCTCAATGGATGTTGAGTATCAAATCAAATCAATGATATGAATATCTATAGGGTTTATCACCACTTAGTTACAAAGATGGCCACGTTAACATCACTTTCAAAACACTCCACAATTACACCTTGGGTCTTACACTATAAAGATAAGTGTTCTTTCACGTTGGAGACAAAATATATATTCCAACTTAGATAAGAATATATATGATCAGAAATTCTGAAGATCATTGACTTTAAAACTACATTAACAAGACCTTCCAATCATATAGCTCCACCTTCAATTCCTCTAACTTATAAATACCAAAACCTTTGGGATAATCATTTTCTTTACGGACAAAAAAAAGAAACAGAATGTTCTAATTTAAACTATGAAGGTTCGTAGTATCCTTTTGACGTTGTTTGATAATTAAAAATTAGTGAATTTTCTGTTTGTAATAATCGATTAAGTCTTAAACTATACTAAATACACTATCAATTATTTGTAATATTAGATAGACTTTTACAGACACGTCACGTCGATGGGATCTCGATGAAAGTAGTCAATAGTTTTTTTAGGAGGTTGTTGAGAGATGCGTTTTTCCTTGCAAGTCAAATAGTGTAGAAGTTGATGGAACAAGAATGGATTCGTACTTTCATAATTATTTTTACGAGGTTGTTGATGACCATTGGATAAGAAACTTGCGTGTCTTAAAAAATATTGCGCGGACTCACCACCAGTTGAGAGCTAAGCCCACACTTGCCTCGTTGGAGCAGCAGGTGGGAGAAGTCTTCGAGTTTCTGCTTGCAAGTAGAATTTTTACATTTAGTGATAGAAACAGTGATACAAAGTTATTACATGTGGAAATATTGTTCATGACAACGAGATTGACAAAAATTCGAGACATCTTAAAAAACACTTACATTCATTCAAATGAAGTTGTGAGGGCAGAGCAATCTGTTAAATTCTTTTTCTTTGAGCGACTAGCGCGATTTATTTTGAATGATGGGTAATGATCTCTCATTTCTTTTAATTTTTAATCCGAGTCCGGACATTAATATGCGATATGTGTGTTAGGAGTACGATTATGATAAAGAACAAAGTAGAATACTTGAATCAATTTTACAAATTCACTCGGTCCAATTATACGGAGCTCTATCAACAACTAAATAATCTCCCCTTATGTCCTTAGCTACCCTAATCTCATCGTCTAAGTACACCGTCTCGAACCACCCTTGCCCGAACGGCGGCAACGGCGCCTCCCACCCCTTCCCTCTCAACACCGCGCTCGTGAACCTGAAATTCACCCTCTGCGGCGGCGCCACCTCCAGGCTCGACCGGACGAAGAACACTCCGTCCGGCGGGAATGTAATCACATTGTTCAGAGTCCTCTTCTCCACATCGATCACCTGCAACACGTCGCCGGCGCGCGTCCCGAACAGGTACGCGTTCTTTATTATGAACAGCTGCTCCTTCTCCGTCGTCCACATCAGCCGCCACGTCCCGGAGAGTCCGCCTCCGGTGGTCACCGTCCCTTCCCCCAATTTCGCGACGCCGTCGATGGCTTTGATTATGGCCTCTCGCTTGCCGGAGTCCTGTTGAGTCTTGAGCCCTCGGTCCTCGCCGGCGATGAGATTCAGGAGGTGCTGCTTGGCCGACGAGCACCGGATTTTGCGGGATTTGGGGTTAGGGTTTTGGGTAGCGAAAGGAACGGCGTGGAGGTGAAGCCACGTGGCCATTGAGAGAGTGAGAGATAGAGGAAGGTTTTGTTTGTTTTTTTTTGGTATGAGTTGGCTGTCGTTTTGGGTTTTAGCTGTGGCTGTTACTGGAAGATTCTCGGAGTTTTTTTGGTGGTTGCGTGTCGTCAATCTGTGAACCTGAAAATTTAAAAAAATGGAAAATAAAATGAGGATATTTTTTGGGTGGTCGAGAGATTTTCTTGTATCTGTTGGTGTTTGAATTTGACACGAATGTGGTGCTCTGGCCCCACTAAAAACCGACCTTAATATTTGAGGTCCTTAATTAACATTCTAATATAATGTCATGCCTACCTTAATAAAGCGAACCAAATTCCAGACCTAAAAACAGGTGTAAAGTGAACTACAAATCACGGATTTAAGAGTTCACTAAGTACAATCAATGGCTTGATTAGATAATTTTAATAGAAATTGTATGAAGATGGTGGGACAGTGTTCGAATTATAACAATAACACAATAAAATCACGTTCGATTCATATTTTACAAAAAAACAAGAAATTAATCCATGTATTTTCTCTCAATTTAGTTCTCATTTAAAGTTTTTTTTTCAGTGTTATCAAACAAACACCTGAAAATGGGTTAATAATGGATATTAATTACTGATTGTAAGATCATTCAAGTATACATAAATTATCATTAAAAGATTTTGATTACGAACACAGTTACGGCTATGCCTCGCAATACAAGAAATCATTTAATTCCTTAACTGCAATTGTTGCTCATAGGACCACATGGCGGTTTCGAATAGACCTTTGCTTTTTCGCAGGTAACTTCTCAGTTTCTGTTTCTTCGAAACCTATAACGGCTTCAGTCAACGAAAGGACCATTCTGCCCTCGTCAGAGTTGACGTAGAGTCAGAAAAGCAAAGGGTTGAGACGGTAATCTACACCTCATTAATAATCTATAATTAGACTAAAACCCAGTCCAAATCCGGAGTCTCCCCCAATTGACCGAAACAACTTTTCATACCATCTCGTAATTTAGTGCATCATCGGAGGACATTAATGTAAACTCAACCTCCTGAAATTTGTCCATAAAACCCGCTCAACCCCAACCTTGCTTCTAATTTGCCTCTCAAGAACCAGAAAACAACCCAAGACTCCATCGATTTTCTTGATTCTTCAATTTCTTGACCCACAAGAAATCATGGCCTCTTCTGCAACTTCAAATTCTCCGTCACGCACGTGTCTGTGCTCGCCGACTACGCACCCTGGCTCGTTCCGGTGCAGCTTTCACAGGGCCGTCTCTTCTTCTTCTTCGCCTTCTCGTGCCCGAGGCAGAGCCAGGACGGTTCGGGTTTCGTCGAATAAGCAACTGATCCTAGCAATGGAGAAGGTGAATTCGATAAGGGCATTTTTGTTGCAGATCATCAAACCATCCAATCACGGTCTCCGGAGGCGGAGGAATTTCCAGCCTAAGCCCACCAGGTTTAGCCGAGAAGGAGTGGCAGTTTCTTGATGATCAATCGATCACATTGATGTTTTTTTTTTCTTTTTTTTTTAATCAATTTTTTGCTGTGTTTTAGCTGAGGATTTGAGGAAGCAGCACAGTAGTACATGTATATAATTGAGATTGATAATCTGTGCAGAGAAATAGAACAGATAAAGATTTGATTAATTGGGTTCGATCATAATTCATAGCATTGAGCATTGATTGTGTGATTCAACCAAAAGCTGATAAAATTTATGGGCTAAAGTTTGGATTTTTATGCAGCATGGGTTGGTTATCTTCCAGTTATGGAGACAAGTGGGTATTGTGTGATTCTACAAGAGAGGGTACTTTTAGCGTGAATTTGTTTGTTGGGAGGGTGTGTTTTCATTTCTGGGAATGTTGTGTAAAGGAAAAGCAGAGTCTTATTTTTGTGTGTATGGTGTGCTTAGCGAAAAAACTTTCTTTTTCCTTTTATATATTCTGTTTTCTCACAAAAATTGCAAAGTTGTTCAAAAAAAGTAGGTTACGCTTGATAAACTAAAGACTTAAAAGTGATGTTTTTTTACTTCATAATGTATATGTAATTTCATGAAGTACTATGTTCCATCATAAACAAATAAAATGATGCGCAAATTACTTTAAAAAGATCAAGTTTCAAACCAAAAAAAAAAAAAACTTTAAAAAGATCAAAATGAACCGTGAGTATTCAATTTTTAGTAATAAATAGTCCGGCTTTTAGTGATTTTTTTTTTTCTTGAATAGCCTAGTTAAAACTTTAGGCCCAGTTTGATTAAGAAAGCCCACTTTTTAGATATAATATGTATGTACGTGTGTGTGTGTATATATATAGAGAGAGAGAGAAAGGAATTTAAGTTATTTAATTTTTGGCTTACGCTAAGCCAAGTTAATGAGGTGATAACACCTCATTAAATTTCATTTATGTGTGAATTTGTGGGAGCGGAGCGACCCGCCGGATCTGAGCATTTTTAATGACACCTCATTGGCTTGGTTTACCTTAAGCCAAAAATCAAGTGGCTTAGATTCTTTATTATATATATATATATATATATATATTAATAGACCCAAATGGTGTCCCTTTACTATCAGGAATGAACCAAATTGGTCCATCTACTTCATAATGAATCGAGTTGGTCCTTGTATTATTTAAAACTGAATCAAATTGTTCCCTACCGTCTACTTCCAAATGAAATGGCCGTTAAGTGGTTGAAGTGGATTTTTTTTTAATTTTTTTAATCCAGTAAATTTCCTAATCAGCTACACTAATCCAATACACCTCACATGCACGTCACTTCAAACTTGTTTTTCTCCAAATGGTTAATGTACTATCACGAATGGACCAAATTGGTCTCTCTACTTTAGTAATTTAAAATTAGAATTTTTATTTTATTATTATTAATATAATATTGCTGAAAAATTCATAACTTCACCAAAAAATATTATAAAACTCAAAATCAGACCAAATTTCATCAAGAATATCAATCCAAATTTAATCTAAAATGAAAAAAAAAACAAATTACAAATCTCTAACTACTAAATTTGAATCCAAAGCCTAAATCTGAACCCCAATCTCAAATCAAGAACTCATCATTACTGTAACGTTTTCTCAACTCTATTGCATGCAATATTTGTTTTCAATCTTGTTTTGTTTGTGTTTCATGAGTGCTATGAGTAGCTAATTTTTTTATTCTGAGGATGATGGATGTGTAGCTAGTTACTAGGGTTTAAATTGTTCAATGTCTTGGATCTTCACTCTAGTGCTTCAATTGATTCAAGTTTAATGCCTGATTAGAAGAGATTCAATCTCGTTGATAGGATTTCGAATCAAACTCGAGAGAGATGATTAGTTATCCGGATCTGATCAATTGGTCACACTAGCTAATCTACTAGAGATAGAGATTAACCCTAGTGTGAGGCGTAGAGATTCATCTTAATG
>JAYMTK010005720.1:0-10000 GCA_036897405.1 Pelargonium myrrhifolium
CTGGGGCTTCGGCCTGAAGCGCGAAGCGCAGCCAGAAGCGCGCTTTTAACAACACTGGGTGGTAGGGCTTGTTTGGTAACAGTAGTGCCTATTTAAATTAAGTGCCATATAAATAAGTAAAATTTTAAGGAGCACTTGACTAATAGATTCACAAAAATTTATTAAAGGAGGTTTTAAATGAGTTAAGATCCTGTAGAGCTCCTTAAAAATTGATTTTGGTAGGAGCTCAATGTCTTCGGGAGTTTTTTAGGAGAAAAGAAAAAATGTAAATTATTTTCTTGTCTTCATGTTATGTGGTTTTCAGTTATGTTGCATAGATGACTATAAGGATGTTTCTTGTACATTCCTTAGAATGAGTCGAATATGAATATGAATATGCTATTTTTTTTTTTTGTAATGTGCATATTAGGTCGACCTAATTTGTCTATTCCTGTAGATAGTTGCCCATTTTTTAAATAGAGTATTTTGATTATTTCAATAATTTATATTTTTCTCATAGTTGTTTTTAGCCTAACAAACTATTACACTAAACTCAATTTTTTGAAACTTCCTATGTTTTCAACTCTCATCTTACAACTCCTTACAATTTCTTTTGGTAGTGATACAAAACAAGGCCCTACTCTTAGTGATCATATAACATGGTAACACCTCTCATTAAATAGCAGCTTATATTATACTCTATGTCCCACAATGAGTGTCTTTATTTTCATTTAAGAAAAATTAAGTTAGTTTGTATATTTTCTCATGTATTCTCAAGGACATGTGTAGTAAGAATTCAAAGGATAATAACTAATTTATTATAAAGATATTAGTGATATTTCATTCTTAACTAATTTTCTAAAAAGAAAAAGATGACACTTATTATATTTTAAGTTAAAAATGCAAACATAAATGACACCAATTTTGAAATGAAAGTACATGAAAATGAGTCAAATGTGTCATTTGTATCCTCTTGGATGAGGGTGTTGCTCAGCTAGAAGGAGTTTTAGTTTAAGGGCTTTTTGACCGATTGAGGAAAAAAACATGCTTAAGTGCTTGTTTGGGTAGCAATTTAATTCTCTCATACAACTCATGCCTAGAGACAATTTGTTTTCAAGAATTGTTGGATTAAATGGTTCCAAACTTACTGGACTTGTTTTGAAACTTGACTCTTATTTAGAGTTTTTACTCATTTTTAAATTTGGATTGACAAAATTTTACACCTTAGTCCTAATAAAGTACTGACGTGTGGTCATTCAAGGGTTGACTGCAAATACGATAAAATCTTTATCATTTATGCATTAAAGGACATTTTTGTAAACTTTATATTATACTTTATTTTCAAGACAATTTTATCAAACAATCTTATAATCTAGATTTCATTTTCAACCTCTTTCCAAACATAGGATTATCAAACATCTTTATTCTCTATATACATAATACTTCTCTCTAACTGTATCTACATATATACATTTTACCTAAGAGATATTGCTTAGACATTGACAACATTTTGAATTATAAGTTTGGGTCAATATGCACGTTGGTAGATAAAAGTATACGACGTAAATTAAAATAGATATAACTGAATAATTAGAATCTGAAGGTGACAATGTAGACAACAGTAAAAGCATCCGTATCAAAAGAATTCAAATTGAGTTCTTATATGTTATATTTTTAATTTTTAAGTTTGTCCAATAAGTAAAGGTCCTCATCAATATCAATTCCTTTATTGATGGACTCAAACAGAGTCTCAAACTATTTTATTATATTTAATATATTGTGAAAAATTTTGTAACATGTTATAACACTATTGACTTATTTATTAAAAATAAATAAATATTATCATTGAGGTACAAGGACTTCTTAGAAATATTTTTACATTAAAGATTTTAATATTTTTTGCGAATTTGTTTATAATCTCAATGCATTAAGAATCTTCAGTGTGTTTGCAGGGCATAATTAAATTATACTTTTTTGGTTGAGTCCGGTTCATATGTTTTGTTTAGCATAATCTTTGATGGTTGGACTCTATAGTAAATGAATGAGTATGGGCCAATGATGTTCAACTATAATAATGGGTCTCATTTTTGTCTCATTTCATATCAGAAGGTACCGTACAACGTGAAAATGGTGATGGTATCATTTCAAATTTAGTAGCTTGTTGACTCGACTCTTGCTTGCATTGTCATCATTTACATGTCTCAGCTCAAGTGAACATTACCATTATAAACTAGTTTAATTATCATAAGAAAAAGGCTAATATGTAACCTTTTCATTTGCTTCAAAACGAGTGATTATTAGAATATATTTTCTGTTGCATTTTTTTATCAGCAAACGGTATTTTTATTAAAAAACTCTAAAAATTAGAAGATAAAAGTGCAAAAAGAACAAAAAACGATGACTGAAAGTGTCACGATACAAGATACATCAATGAAAAGAGAAAAGCGACTGATAAAAATGAGATTGAGATGACTTACTAAACTTCTCTAACTAATGTGATAGTTTCAAAGAAAGAAGGAGCTTATTGTCTTGTGATGTCGCAATGTCAACCTTTAATCTCAAAAGAGCCTGACTGATCGCAGACGAGAAGGGAGAAAAACCCTGTGAATTTATTATTGAGAATCGATTGTTGAATGGTTTTGATAATAAGATGCTTCGGTCTGGTGGCTACGACACCCAATTTTTGACAGAATTTTCAAAGGTTTTCGGTTTCAGAGGTCTGAAGTGAGGTTTGACAATTGACTTTATTAAAATTGACATTGTGAATGGATTTTGGATGCGAGTTCGAGGTTTAGTGTGTGAAGGTAATAAGAGATGGTGGCATTTGAGAGATCATGGGTATCAGAATTGACAACAACATAAGTGGGCACCTACATCACAACCAAGGGGTGAGAAGCCGTTTCCTCAAAATCAACAGGAGGAACTGAAGTGTTGAGAGTAGGTTGCACTGATGCAGAGGAATTCTCTACGCCATCTACATCCGGTCACCGAAACTCGAGGAGGACGACGAGTAATCTAAGGCCTATTTGCTATTGAGGCTGAAAGAGATGGATGGAACAGGGGCGGGATTTGCGGAATTGTTTTTCTTGCAACCTTTCAAAGCATTGATGGGTATTCAAAACTGTTGGAACAAAGAGATGCTTCCAAAGCGAGTGGAAAAAAATTACTTCTATGCACAAGGTAAAGAGCCTAATCCAAATGATTTGCATTCATGGTGCATGGGTGAACGAAAACAAGATCCCCATGAAAGTTAATCAAATTGGAAAAAGTATCCTTAATCCAAGCATAAGGCGGAATACCAAGTATAGAGACCCAACAAAATCTTCCACCCAACTTGCTTTTGTCCCACGAAACAAAATCGCAAAACCAATTTCTAAGCCAAGACCAATTTGATGATTCCACAGCTTCCATTGTGTGCTCATTTGTGCATGAAATTACAAACACTCTGTTCCCCAAACCTTCAACTGAAATATCATAAACACCTTCCATTGCAAATTTTTCACGAAGCAAGCTCTAATTAGTATATGACCTTCCAATGGCTAGCATACATCAAAGCAGACTAGCATAAATAAAATTATTTACCTCTCCAGTTTAAGATTTCTTTGGAGCAACGTCAATGAAAGGATGTGGTGCTGGCATAGTCTTGCGGCTTGGCGGGCTTACGGTTGTGATACGATCACCAGATTGGTCGGGTTGAGACTTTAATTGTAGGAGCAACGACCTTTTTGCAAAACTGACCAAGAGCCATTGATTACCTAAATGGAGACCATTCGAAGTGAAGATGGTATGAGCATCAATTATTCCTCATGCTAACGAAATCAAATCTCATACCCATAGAGTTGGGTCTATGAGGGACGAAAACATCGAGTGGTGTACCATGAGGGGAGAAGATATTTCAAACTCAAGTTGTTTGAGTCCTCCAAAAAATTGCAAATGTACAAAGTGGCGCCGACCCGTCATCGATCTTGAGCTTGAGCTTCAACTGCAAGTTGCCCATCTAAGTGTGTCGGAGAAATTTGAAGAATCAGGATGGATGAGTTCAATGAAGCACTGGCTGGAGCTTTGACAGTGAATTGTCTATCTGAATTTTTCATAATCAAAGTAACTTGTTTAGTCAGATGGGTGGGGATGAAGGAGATCGCGAGGGGGTTGAGGTTGGGGAGCGACGGGTGGAGAGGGTGAAGGGAGGGGATTGCCGTAACCAAAACTGGGGTAGACTGGGGGGGTTGCAGGAGGGAAATTGGGGGGGGGGAGCCATTAGGGCTTCACTGTAGCGACACATGCAAATTATAAGTGGCGAAGCCACAAACGGCGGTGACAGTGAAACCTTAGCGACAACGCTTCTTCCTTTTCATATTTGTTGGCTTTCACATGATTCCAAGGGAGATCTGGTGGGTAGAAACTTGAATGGTCTTTGAAGAGTGGGTGGGTTTGTGCACCGACGGGAGTGTCTGTCTTGTATGTTAATTTAGTAATGGATTACATATAATGATTTGAGTTTTCACTATTAAAATATTAATTTTGTTGGTAAGATTCACTTTATACTATTATATGTTGTTGATTCATTTTATATTTATTCAGTGTGAAACATTGTATTACTCACTTTAAGAATTTTCCTCATGTGCAAGGCTCATAATTTTTTATCATTGGACTCGACCTGTGCACAATAAGGGAGTCTTTTAAATCGACATTCTCCTTCATGTGTATACATTTTCTTTTATAAGTGAGCTATTGCAGGCATGCCCAACTGCTAGCGGTCTGGAAACCACTTGAGGAGGCAACTTAAATGGGCCATCTTTGGATCAAGGACTAGATCAAATCAAATTCTAATATCATGTTAAATATCAATATTGAGCTACACTTATGAATTGGACTTGGATCAAGGACTTTCACTTTCACCATTTTATGCAGGTACTTTATTTTATATTTTACCAATGTGGAACACTTCATTCAACACTTCAAAAAAAAAAAAAAAAACTTCACGTACAAGCCTCACATTTTTTCTTTTATCAGTGGGCACGACACGTGCACAATCAGGACTTTTAAAATGACATTCCCTTTCATGTGTAGATATTTTTCTTCCAAAGTGGACTGTTGCAAGAATGTCCATCTGAAAGTGGGTTGGTTCATGAAGTCATGTCTGTTGCTGGAGTTGTTTCGGATGCTTTTAAGAAACCAGTGATACCGGTTGTGTAAAATACCACTTTTGTTCTCTGGTCCGCTCCTCCTTCGGGTTGGGTCAAGTTGGATACAGATGACGCCTTGAAAGGGAATCCGGGTAAGTCTTCTTTTGGTGGTGTCTTTCGAGACTATGATGGGAGATGGTTGCTGGGTTATGTGGGTTGTTTGAGTTTTAGTTCTGTTCTTGTGGCGGAATTAAGTGCCTTGCGGGCTGGGCTTGAATTGGCATGGAGGGAGGGTTGAAGATTTATTACTGTTTCTATGGACTCTATGATTGTGGTAGAAGCCATTAATGGTGGTAGAGGTTTAGGATGGAGTTTAGATGGGCTTCTTGTGGATGTTCGGGAGCTTGTTTGCAGATATTGGAATGTTGTGATATCCCATTGCTTTCGGGAGGGTAATCGTGTCGCAGACGCTATGGAAAATTTATGCTAAGATGTTGATTCTGAGCTTGTTGAATTTCGATTAGCTCCTGATGTTGTTGCTCAGCTTCTCAGGGATGATGCTCGTGGAGTCCTCCTTCCCCGTCAGCTTGCTTAGCTTGTTTTTCTTTCCTGTTATTACCAACAAAAAAAAAGTGGGTTGAAGACCACATGAGGATGCAACATAAAATATCCTAAACTAGATCTTATACCATGTTAAATTTGATAATATGTTACAACACATAAGGGTTTGAGATTATATTACTAAAAGATCAATCTTATTAGTATGATTTCACTTCAATCATTATATCTAGCCATTTTATCATATATATATTTTTTCAATGTGGGACTTTAGTCATCACTTCAAAAAATTTCTCACGTGCGAGCCTCACATTTTAATTTTATCATGGGCTTGACATGTGCACAATTGGGGTGACGATGCATAAAAAAATAAAATTTAAAATGAAAAATGAAAATGCAACACATGACGCTCGAGCACCGCGTCATCCCTTCCCTCAAGGACCAAGAAGTTTACCAAAACATACTCCCGACAATCTTGATGCTCCACAAAAAATTAGATTACTTAAGTCAACACGACTTTCGCAAACTTGCTCCTGGACTGTAGATTTGTAGACTCACTCATTGATCTGCTCCCGGAATGCTCCCAGACCGTGGATTCGCAGACTCGATCCAAGATTGTAGCTTCGCAGACTCTCACCAGGATCGTGGTTTTGTGGACTCGCTTCTGTACCGCGACTCCGCAGACATACTCTTGGATTCATCAACGATACTCAAAGTCATCAATGACGCCCGACGTCGTCTTCTGCGCCCAAAGTCATCAACGAAGACCGACATCAAGGGTTACGCCCCATGATGTTGGTTGCTCTAGAAACCTCAAATCAAGACCAAGGCCACACAAACCTTCCAAGTCATCAAGAGATCCAAGCAATACCTTTAGGTCAAAAGGATCATTGCAACGAAGTTGGCCTCATGTGACGAAGGACCAAGCCTTGGCGGAAGACTTTAGATGCATGCAACTAAAATTGTCGCGACAACAAGATGCATACAACTAAAATCGTCGTGACAATAGACGTTGGATTCATGTCGCAACCACCTTTCTTTTCGCGACTACGTGGGCTGCACGAAACAAATGATCGTCGCAACCGAGTCATGATTTTCGAACATTGAGAGCTCTCTCCCATTTTTTTTATGCATTAGAGACTCATTCTAAGGTCCAGGGAGGCCCATGAAACCTTGTTATCATCCTTAGGTGTTCAAAATAGCTTCTTGATGCACCAAACATCAATCACAATCGACTTGAAACCCTAGAACGCTACCCTGTGCGATAGAGGCTTCTAGGGGTTTCAACAAAAGTATCGACATGCAAAATATGTGCATGGACTCTCAAATTCTCTTGATAACTACAACTGCAAGCGTCACGTATGGAAAGATAGAACTCAAGTAACAATTGGGCCCCAAAACGAACCCAACCTTGTAACTAACCAACCATGAGTCGAATCACGGAAAAATGGTAACAAGTATAAATATATCTCTCTTGGTAAGATAAAGGGAGACTCACAATTCCATATTTACTTTCTCTCTCTAATTTATCTATCTTGAAACGCTCTCAAGAGTTATTGTGATTTTGGCTAAAATCTTACTCTCGCGCCTAAGGTGGTGTCGGAAAGCCACCTTGAGATCATCATTCTTTGGCGTTGCACCTCTCATAGGTCACAGTTATGAAGCTTAGTGGCCGACATACCCTTAAGATTAGACGTCGACGGTAGACAATGAATTTAAAATATAACACTAAGAAAAATTCTCTAGCTCATGGACAAGAAGAAAAATAACATTATAGTATGTCACGTTGACCATCAAAAATAGGCGCATAGGGGGCCTATTTAAATTGGCACTTCCCTTCATATGTATTTTTTTTTTCACATGTGGACCATTGCCGGCATGTCCATCTACAAGCGGGTCAGAGACCGTATAAGGATGCAACATAAACGACCACCTTCGGGCCAAGGCTAGGATAACAAACTGCTATGATATCATAATGAGCTACACATAATGGTTTGAGTTTCCACTTCTAAAAGGTTAACCTTATTATTGGGATTTCACTTTAACCGTTATATGTATTAACTTTATCTTATATATTTCCAATTTAGTCATCACTTCAACATTGTATATATATATATAATATTGCAAAAAAAAAAAAAAATCATTGCCGAACGTGAAAAGAATAGTTCTCTACTTATGTCAAAATAAGTGGTTGTTTGATAACAATTCTATTTGCTTTTGTAAACACTTATAAAAGTGGTTGTTGTAATATTATGGATCTATTTTTCACTCTTGTTGCCTCCTCTACACATTTATGTTGTCGTCTCTCCCATAAATTTTCACCGGTGATTCTCTGGTTGAATGTGTAGGTTGAAGGTGGTGGTTTGGTTGGTTTCTTATCTCACCAACACCCACACCAAAACTAATATCATAGCATATTCATATTGATGAACCCAAGTTTCTTGTCGTCATCTATATCAAAGAAACTCTTGGATCTCATTACTAAAGTTAGTGGCTAATATCGAGATCTTACATTGAGACGAGCTCTGCGATTAGGTTTAGAAAAGAAGGTGCTGTTGGGGATTTGTGATTGGAGTTTTGCGATTGGGTTGGGTTGGGAAGCCATAGTTGTAGTGTAACACGTATTGCTGGTGCTGCAACTGCCAAATGGTTAGTTTCATGGTTGGAGAAGGTCGATCGTAGAACGAAAAGAAGGCCATTAAAAAGAGGATACATAATAAGACAATGAAGAAAAAAGTCAACGAGGAGTCTAACATGACTTGTCAAAAATATTCTTCTCATTTGTGTCACACCACAAGCAATTAACAGATTATGTTAGTGAAGATCACATAAGAGACAATTTGAAAACAATAGTGAAATCTTTTCTACGAGAAAACACTACAAATTTATTAATCTTGTATTGATTACGCCCGCTTCGAAAATCCTACGGATAAGACAAATTTTGTAGTCATTCAAAAAAACAAAAAGAAAAGTAAGCTTTATTTAGATTGTGAGAGGCATGGGCGGGGCGGAGAGAGGAGGGGAAGGGAAGGGATGGCCAGTTGTTGGTGGGTCGCGTGCAATATTTGATGTGACGAGCAGTAGAAAAGAAAGCACATAATCCAAATTAGATTTGGTTGTCTTTGATTCTTCTCATTTTGGTTTCTCTTCGGAAACTCCAAAACAAAACCTCCTACAATACAAACTACTAGTACTAGAATTAAATAAGAGAGCACAATATCAAGCTTATGCTATTACCACTTTTCCCTCTTTTTTATTTACGTAATTTTCATTCTATACTTCTCTATAGCCATTAACAATGAAATTATATATTGTCCAAAATTTATAACAAATATACTCATATGTGGAGTTTTATTAGCAGAATGGATTTGAAAGGAGCTCAAATATGAAAAATATTAATTTTAAAAGTCAAAGTTATCATTGATTCTAGACTAAGGCTACGTTTGGTACACTGTAACGGAATCGAATGGAATGAACATTCTAGGCAGAATGCTATTATAGCCTGAATGATCATTCCATGCAGAGCGTTTGGTATAGACTTAGAAAATTTTTTATATTCTAGGTAGAATGTTTATTCCAGTGTTTGGTATAACTGTTTTATATACCATAATGAAAAGAATATTGATCAGTTTTACCAAAATACTCAAACGAATTTAGCATTCTTCAAAATCAAATGTCCCAACAATTTTTTCTAATAATACTATAAAATACTATGTTTTAGCTCGTTAAATAAATTAGACACTTGAACTCGAGCCGCGCTTTAAACGAACTTTGGTTTAATCAAGGAATGAGTATTCCAAACATTTTTGCAAGGAATGAGTATTCAAGGAAAAGGTAGAACAGAATTTCTTTAGGTAACGGGCTTTCTATCCATTCATGGTTCTACCAAACACATGAAAAGAAAAAGAAATTGCTAGAATGGGCATTCCATTCCATTCATGCCTACCAAACATAACCTAAGCGTCTTTTATCACAATTGAGCCTCCTACTATTTTTAAAATCACAATTGATACTTCAGCTATTTTATCTCATCTCCAATGGCCAAAAACTAGATCTTGAGAAAAAAGTTAACTGCCGTCAGTCACATGAGTTGCACACAATTAGTAGTTAGTAAAAAAAGAAAGGGATAAAGGCAAAAATAGTACCCAAACTTTGGTGCGAAGCTCAATCTAGTACCTAAACATTAATTGTACCAGAGTCAAAACGACACCGTTTTAAAATTCTCTCTAGAATAGGCGTTTTTGGCGATTTCTGACCTAGCCTCTTTTCCGGCGCTTCCTGATCGTTCCCGGCTGCATGGCCGACACTCCACCAGCGCCGCCTGACCTGGCGGCCTT